>JAMKCH010013011.1:0-79189 GCA_023653785.1 Ophioderma brevispina
TCCACCAGTAAAGCCGTCTATTATGATCAGGCAGCTTTTCAGGGTTTCACCTATGCAGGGTTGTCAAGAACTTCTCGTGTGTGAGAGTAGTAGTCTAATCGTAGAGCTGCTTCATGATAGCATTAGATATGTGGTCGTCATCATCTATTCGCCGAGCATCCAATTCTACCACAAGTCGTAGTTCTTGAGTACACTCGATCCTGAAGTGGCGCCTATTTTCGTGTGCAGTTGGAGAGTTGAATCAAAGCCCAGTCATAAGCTATCCTCTTTGTGTGTTGTAGGTGGTCTTACCTATTAAATATGCCAGAAGGAGAAGCGTAACTGTTTTCACATCAAATATGTTCAATCATAAAGATTAGCAAGGATTTTCTGTAGTTTGCAAGTGTAACCATTATTATTAGCAGGCAGTACATCCAGCACAGCAGAAGGAAACCTATTGGTGGCATACCAATACTTATGTTGTGTTTTCAGATGGGGACACTCGGCCCCACCTCTGCCCCACTGGCTACGCCACGGTTTGGGAAGGAAGTGAAAAACTTCAGGGTGAAGAGGGATGGTTCTTTGCCAGAGTGAGTGAGGGGTGTTAAGCGCCCTCTACCTCCTCAGCTGTCTTCTCTAATACAGTAATGTATATTCGGTACTTACTTACTTTTCTTAACTAGTTCTTCTTCGATGAACTCCTGACCAGCGAGGTTAATACCCCACCGTCCCTCGCGTAGGTAGAGGCATCTTGCACCGGGAAAGGTCAAGAATCACGATGACAGCAGGGGACATACCACACAGAATCTCCTGTTGCGGAACGGTGTACCCTACATTTCGGTGGAGGTGCTGGTTGGGGGCTCTGATGTCTCTCTGACTCCTGCACCTCTAGACCTTCTATTGGTCTCTCGTAAGCCAGGTTGAAACCTGCACTCAGTTTTAGGTATGGTCCATTACTTGCGAGATGAGAAAATAAAATTATTTCCAACGGCATAGGGCGTACGAGCATTTCCCCGACGGCATGGGAAGTTGCTGCTTAATAAAATATGACAGTATAGGGCCAACGAATTGCATTTCACCGGCCAATCATACTTTCAGGACAGAGGCGAACTACAGTATAATGAGTAGAAAGTAGAATCGGCTGCTGTTACTCCGGAACCAAGCTTATCAGGGCTGATCACCCGTACGTTTTGCCAAGTACTCAATCGAAGGCTGGCAGCTGGGGCGACCGTCAAGTGATGATCGGGCCACATGAAACTCGGCACAACCAAACGAAAATGATGGTCCCGAGAAGGACGTCTGTTGCTTCAAAAAAAAAAAAAAAAACCCCCCCTCTTTTGTATCCACCTACAAGTACGTACATTGTACCAGCAGGGAAAAGGACCCCAGCTATTCATGGGCTGTACCGATGCAGGTGTAGATATTGTTGGTATCCAAAACATCGCCTAATCACAATCAACCCACAGAAGAGCTATGGTCTGGGATAAAGAATGGGTGTTAATTACAGTACAGCCACGGACCAGAGACAAGGCGGTGTTGGTATACATGGCAAGAAATTATCTACAAATGTTTGCCAAAGCGTTGAGTCATTTCCAAACAGGATATCACTGCCACATTCCATGGTAAACCAAAACTTACGTGGACATCTGTCTATGCCCCACTGAGTGCGCTACACTTGATGACAAGAGTGAGTTTTACAACCCTCTCGCGGACCATTTAGAACGAACAGGGTCCAACACATTAAACATCCACCTGGTTGGCGGAGGGATTTCAAGCTAGAGTCGGAAAATTGACAGTCATCTATCACATTCCGAAGTTGTTGGCCGCCATTGCTTCTATGATACAACAAACAACCATGGTGAGAGACTGGGAGTTTGTGTGAAGAACATAAACGTCGTCCAGCACAGATGAAATTTCCACAACCTATGCAGCGTCAGTGGACATGAATGCATCCGCGGGGGGGGCCAAAGCACAAGCTGGACACATCTAATAAAACAGGCAAGTGGTCTAACCTCTTTGAGGAACTGCGGGGCCTACAACTCAGTAGAACTAGACTCCGACCACCGGGTCGTCACCATTTTGCTCGTCTGCAGCTTTAGAACTACCAGAGGGAAACTTCTCATAAGACCAAAGTTCGACTGGAAGAAACTGCAAGGATCATCCACACGAGACTTTTCAGTTGGAATTGTCAAAAAGATTGGAAGCCCTCCAGTTTGCTACGATACATCAGCAACAATCACACAGAGCTCGGGTTACCAACAATTTGAACAGCTGTCGCCAGAGGTAGCTGAGAAGGTTGTGGTTAAATGCAGACCATTGTGGCAGCCGAGATGGGTAAACTGACAATAGATCCATCTGAAGTCAGTGGGATGAATCCAAAAAAGAAGATATTCGGGTTTTCCAAGTCTACGCAGTCCAGAGAACTTTTGGAACCGGCTTAAATCCAGCTTGAATGAGAGTTATAAGTCAGATGAGGCAGCCATGCTCAACAAACAAATGGAAGATCGTAAATGGCTGACTCAAAGGAGTGATTATATCCCACCACATGGAAAATCATCCATAATCTATCTGGTAAAGACAAGAAAAAACCAGTGTAAGGTCAACAACAGAGAAGAGATGCACCCCACCAACAGTGAGAAGGACACTGGCAGAATGGAAGGAATATTTCAGTTCCTGCTAAACAATAGCCATGGTTCACTATTATCTGAACTGCCGCCACCGGCTTCTCAAGATCTGCACATGAAACCAATCCACCACACTAGAGGAGACGCTACCAGCCATAGGCCAAATGAAGAACGAACAATAAGGCAGCGGAATTGACAGTGCAATTACATATGAAGCACTCCAGAATGGTGGTTGATGATGCAATGGCTAAGTTAGTTCATGGATTCTGTACTGAAGTATACACCACTCTCCACTCCACCCAGCAATGGACCACTGTGTCATTGTTCCTCTACCCAAGATGGGAGACCTTAGTATAGGAAACTATTGAGGAATATCTCTTTCCTGTCAATTACAGCCAAGGCTTACAACAAGATCCTTCTAAACAAAATCAGAGATCACTGGCGACCCATCTTAAGAAGCAACCGGCTGGATATCGTTCTGGAAGAAGTTGTGCCCCGCAGATCCATTATCCTCAGAAGGAATCATGGAAGGTTTACAAGCCTCCAGCTTCTCTTACAGTTCACCTTTTTAGATTTAGAAGGCTTTGATCCCATCATAGACAGGTTATGTTTGCTGTGATTGCTTTGCATTATGGAATACCGGAAGCAGTAGTGAATGCCGCCAAGTGCGCTATACAACAACTCTAAAGTGCAGTAATGTTTGACGGAATGTTAATACATTTCAGTCCTCGAAGTCACCACCGGAGGGTCTTCAGGTGATTGTTTTAGACTTCCATTCATTTTCATCATATTAGTTAGACTTTCTACTGAAGAGGACATCAGACTGTGACTCTGGAATTGTAACACCGCGTCCCGCCTCCAGGACGATACCCAGCCAAAGTATTGAAATGACTTGGATTTTGCTGTGATACTTGCCCTGCTGGAATCCAATCTTCCGAAAGCACAGAACAGCGACCACACTGCAGCGGCAGCAGAAAATCTTGGCCTCATAATAAGCATATCCAAGACGGAGTACATGACTGCAAATTGTCATCCTCATCCAACACTTCAAGCCTATGGTGAATCCGATAACCATGTGACAGATTTCAATTATCTTGGCTCCAAAATGGCATTCTGCTGCAAGCGACCTAAAAAAGACGCCAACTTAGCATATTAGCACGGAGCGCCTTTGGAAGCTAGTAGAACGTCTGTGGAAAAAAGATCCCCCAAATTATCCATCTCTGCAAAAGTCAAGTTATTCAACACAACCTGTGTGCCCATCCTACTCTGGGCGGCTGTGAACCGGGGTGCGATCACAAGACATGGAAAGCAAAATCATCGCATTTACACCTCTTGCTTAGATTATGGAAATAAAACGGAAAGACCGTTTCTCAAACACCATCTGCTATGCAATGACCAACAATGGCATCTTATCACCTTGTATAAGACATCGCCCAGTGAGTTTTCTTTGGACACCATCTTCGTCTGCTCAGAGGAAGAGCTTGGGGGGCTTTGAGGAAGATACCGCTCTCGAACATACACCTTCATGGCGAAAGGAGACCTGGACGTACACGCACCTCTATTTAGAATTAAAAGGAAAACGTGATTGTGATAGGGTGATGATTATCTAAGGCATGATACAAGCTGAGCCGATAGCCACCTTGACAAAGGAGAGATGTGCAATGGAGGCCATAATTCTTGTAAAGCCAGCTCCGCCGCCGAAGGATGATGATGATGATGATGAGGCTTGTAGTAGTAGTAGTAGTAGTAGTAGTAGTAGATAGTAGTAGTAGTATTAAAGTAATACAATTCAGACAATGCTCGGCATCAGCGCCGAATTGTCTTAATGACTTGTTCCAAAGTCCCAAGGGGTACTAAGACGTTATGTTATGTCCAATCCGTCACAAAGGTGAGAAGAACATTGCTTTTGAAGGTAGTTTTAAAAATTGCGTGCTACATTTATTTACTAGTTTTTTTTTTTTACATTGTATCTGATCTGAGCGCGATTAATACTATACTATCTACTACTACTACTTACTATAAGACGACTATACTACGACGTCTATTATTTATTTGAGTTATTATGACGCTTTATCACTGCGTACAGGAAAAAGTTATGCAACCTCGAAGATAAGATACAGAAGTAAAAGTTACCATATAAAATATGAAATTTGAGACGGAACCAGCGAAAAAGGTTGGATAAATAAACAGGTGCAAAATCACCTCTAGAACCGTCCCACTCATACTAAGAGAGAGAGAAAATCAATGAGGAGAGAAAAAACCTAAATGGGCCTACAATGTGAGCAGCGGCAAAATGAAACCGAGGTGCAGGTATGCATGAATTTCTCTACTTGCGTATGAAGGCAGCAGCTAAATGTGTGCAAACGTTGGAGCAACTCACTGTTGATTGGTTGGGGTTTGAGATATTGAATCCACCGCCGAACGAAAGGTAGGGCACTTCATTGAGAATGTGATCCGCAAGTATGTGATGGAGAACCAATTGGCAGGCTGGCGATGGCCGCAGCCCCCATCGGGGCATATTGCTATTGAAGCGATCGACTGCTGTGCGAATCCGGTTTTTAAGGTGACCCATTCAATGAGTGGGACGATTGCTTCCAGGTGGTAGTTCTGTCTTTCGGTGTAATAGAGCGTTGATCTGGTCTTGGAATGTCCTAGCAGGGCAGGTATTCCATGTCGAAGATGTTGAATGGGGAACTGGAGAGGTTTAGCAGCGTGTCGGCAGAAAGGTCGGCGACAGCGCAGTCTCTGTCTACCGCGTTGGTGTGCTAATTGACAGTGTTAGGCAGTAGGTGCTTGTTGGTCCAGCAGGGCCTTATCACTAGTTTGTGCGAGTGGTGCAATGCCTGAAAGCACTGGTAGAAAATCAGATGAAGTGGGGCGGAGGCAGCCAGTATGGTTCCAAGGTATCGTTGGAGTACCGTGTCCAGCTCTTTGTGTGGAGGGTTCGTTGCACCATGCTGGGATGGCATATTCAGCGTGCCGCTAGACCAGAGCCAAGGCAGTGGGGCGTAGGGTCGTTGGGCTGGCCCCCATGAAAATCCAGCAAGTCTGCACAGGAGGTTATTCCTCGCGGAAGATTACCTTGGCGCATACGGACTCGAGGTGCTGCGGTATGTTAAGCGCCGGTCAAGCTTCACTCCAAGATAGGTTGTGTAGGATTTTCAAGGCAGAGGCTGCTTCCATTGAGGTTGATTTGAAAGTGGCGATGAGCCTCTTTGGTGTTGAGGGGGAAGACCAGTAGCGGTGGTCTGCTTCGCTCACGATTCAGTCTCCAGAGGTGTCTTGAGAATATGCTGCAAGTAGGGCCATGTCTGTAGTAAGCTTCTACTTCTGTCCAATTGCTGTCCGAGTGGAGAAGAGCAAGATCGGCGGCGTAGCCATATTGTCTAGATGTTTGTTTGAGGTTATCGCCTGATATACAAGTTGAAAGCATATAGCCAATACAGATCCTGTGGTACCTGTTCCTCAGACGACTCAGACGACTACTCGCCCATCACTGGTCTGAGAAGACGCTACGGTTTGCCAAGCATGTTACTATGAATTGTGCCCGTGACGATCCGGGATGGTCCTGAGAAGCTTTGAGTTTCCATGGCCCTGGTGCCACAGTAAGGTCCACCAGATGACGCCTGCCATTACGGCGCTTTTTCAAGCTTTCCCTCAAATATCATTTTTGTGGTTTTACAATCTGGTGGACAGTGGCGCCCCCGGCCGGAGAAATCCCTGCTTTTTCCGTCAGCAGATGGGGTTCGACGACGGCTCCAGCCGGTCCAGGATGGATCAGTTGCATGAATCAAAATTGGAATTAAATTTTGCTTCAAAAAATCAGAACTTGTTGTTGAAAAATAAGCAGAAGTTTTTGTCTTTTTTGAAGTGGCAGCGTGATTCACAATGAAAATATACGGTAATAGAAATGGATGTGAGCTTCTGTCTTACACCTCTGAGAGATAAAACCAAGAAGGATCTGATAGCGTCTGGTGATAGAGACGGTTCTGCTTGTTTGTCACTATTAAAACAACATAATTATTAACATCAAGATCATATTTCCCCAACTTACATCTATGGAAAAAGCATATATCACTGATCTCTCTTACTAATGTTAATGGAAGAAGATCAAGACTGTTAAACGTTCTTTATAGTCCAGGTCAGGATAGTGCATCATAAATTGGTAGCTCGTCTTGGCCGCCCTCAATAATGGATATTGTTGTTTTTTGAGGTCCCACTCCAAGACAGCTACCAATTAAGGTTTCTCTGAGCAGGGGGCAGTTATAAAGATCTTATTACGTTGACAGGTGCATTAAAACCAACTGCCCTCATAATCATCCCAATTTTCTTTACTTTTTTTAAAAAGGTTGTTTTTTTGTTTTATTGTAAAACTTATATTGTTCATCGATACCAAGATCTTTAATTGCATCAATTTTCTCAGCGGGCTGTACATTCCTCTTATAACCAATTGCACTGATTTTCTACGCCTGGACATGGTGATGACTTGACACTTAGATGGGTGAAGTTTGAGGTACCAGGCCAAACTCTAGTCATACAAGGCATCTAAATCTGATCGCAGAAGTTCACAATCAGAAATGTTTTCTAATATTTTTGTAGCACTTAGAATCGTCACAAAAGAGGCAACATTAGCATGCTTGGCACTGCCTTGGGCATGTCATTAATTAAAGAAAAGTAATGGCCCCAAGATTGATCCTTGGTTGACACCTGAAATAACAGTAAGCCAGTCAAGCTTAACTCATCTACACACCCTCTCTGCTCCTTTCCAGTGAGGTAGCTCTGAACCAGTTCAAAAGTTTTGAATGAACACCAAAAGACTGAATTTTGTGCAATAAGTAATATGTGTGAGACCTATCATAAAAAGCTTTTTGAAAATCAATATAGATCATATCGACCTGCACAGCATTGTCCATAACCGCGCTGATTCATGGGAGACCTGAAAGAATTTGGGTAGTGGTGGAACCGTCCCTTAATAAAACCATGTTGGAGTGATATAACTCTGGTTAATTTCCGGGATCAGATAACATTGATAAATTGGCCCTTCATCACCTTTGCCACATAACACAAGAGTAAACTGGGCCCACAGATAAATTCCAACTCTTGCTTATCTGATTTTTTATGAACTGGAACTACATTGGCCTTCAACCATTCACTTGGTAATTTACCTGATTTAAGAGACATGTTAAATAATGTGACAAATGGAGACACAATCTGGGTTAGCACATTCCTTAAGTACGTGAGGAGATAAACCATCCGGTCCTACAGCCTTTGTGAAATCAAGATTTTTCAATATGTCAAGCACATCATCAATGTTGAAGTTAATAATTGCCAAGAGATACTGTTGGAAAATTGGCAGGGGGGGGGGGGCACGTCAGGAGGGTTGAGGTGACTTGGGTTGTGTAAAAACTGAATAGAAATAATTATTGAACATGGTACCTTAACTTTGGCATTAGAAGCACCTGATCACTGCTGGTAAATCACTTTGGGAAGTGTTGTGATCTGGTCTTAGATCTAAAAAAAATACAGACCTTTTTGGGTTTTCACCAAGAGTGTAGTCCCTCAACCCCATCTGTACTTGTCATACTTAACTGAAATCATTTTTTCATCCGATTGCGAAGTTTACGAAAAATTGCCCCAATCCATGCCCAGTGGTTTTCAGAGTTACTCTTCTTGGCCCTCTCCAAGCAGTGTATTTTTGTTTTTAAGATGGTGAACATCAGAGTCAATCCCGGCAGGTGTGGGCCTCTATCCCTGCTTTTAATTTTGGGAATGTCTATGTCCAGAATATTGTAAATTTGTACTTCTCTACTACTACTACTACTATCTACACTACTACTATACTAACTACTACTACCTACTCTAATACTAGTACTACTACTACTACTACTACTACTAACTACTACCTCTCTACTACGACTACTACTACTACTACGACATACTACTACTACACTACTACTACTACTACTACTACATTACTACTACTCTACTATCACTATTACGATTACGTACCTACACTGTTAAAATGTTCATTAAATAACAGCGTTTCACTGGCAGCTGGGACTCACACCGTTAAAATCACTTTTTTTACAGTCATTTGCACGTTTTCAAGGTTCCTTTTTACAGTTATTTGCACGTTTTGAGTCCCTGCGAACATTCACAACGCCGTTATTTAGAGCATTTTAACAATGTACCATGGCCTTCCTTTCCACGGATTAGGAACCGTCTTAGCAGGCGTGCATCAAGACGTAATGCTTAGGAGCTCCTCATAAGATGACAGTTTTTTCAATTCCTGCTCGCTCTTCATTGGTAGAAATCAGATCGTGCGGAGGTCTGTGATGGGAATCGACTTTTCATTTTCTCCTTGGCAGAAGTTCGACATAAGCTGTAGGAGAGTTTGTAATGCAAGCTCTATTTCATTCAACATCTGGAAAAAAATAGGAAGAACATAAGTAATATGGTGTATTACTAAAATAGCTGCTAAATGACAACAACTAAAACATTGAAAGTTGGCCACTCATAGCAACCATGACCTTTCAACCAGTCAAAAAGTGTAATGAATAAAGGTCGTAATTAAATGCACATGTAATTGATAATCAACATAGTAATCACTCTGCCAACGTAATGCAAAAGTAATGAAAATAAGAGGTTAACATCTGAAACATCACCACCTACAATGTGAACAGATAAAAGTACATTGTAGGTCGGTGGCGGCTTCGAATGTCATAGAGTATGTATGTAGGCAGGCATGGCCACCAGTCTAATGGTGTCCATCTAACATTTACTTTTTTATCTTTGTAGCAACAAACCGTTGATTTGCCCCTCACAATTGTTTTTCATTATTTTCCGATGTAGCTATGGTTCCACGCAACGAAGTTTCTATATTTGAAAAGGAACCAGCAGGCAAAGCACTAATAAAAAATGTACAGTGTTCCATCAGAAAAACCGCCACCAATGAACACCAGGAATTTAATGGTGAAATGCAAAATTTGTCCTTGTCCAATAGATCTAGGAATAATAACTTTAACTATCATTAAAACAATCAGAAACCGACGCCGATCAACAAATAAAAATTGACTCAAATAACGACTAGTTAACTATGTTAATCAACCGATGTTTTCATTGCCAAGAACCTTCTAGAGTATAATAATAAATAAATGTATGCCGAAAGTGTGAATCGAATCCCGACCTGCTGATTACTACAATAGAGACTAGTATTGCAAGGCGAGAAGTCCGGCAGAAGGTAGTCTTTTGGTAATACTTAATGGAATAAAGCGCACCCATCTCGTCGCTGGGCGGGAAACCCCCATTATGTAACTCCACAGTCAAATGCAAAACCACATATGGTTAAAAAGTGAGCCCTACCAGTGCAAACCTCAATGTTCATTTTGGTCACATCGTGTTCTAGTTTGAATTTCAAGCCAAATTAATGTAAATCATATGGCAAGTTTATTCATAATCGGATTAAATAATTATCTAAATACATATTTAGAACGGAAAACCTTTCTTGTGCAACAAAGCATTACAGCAAATTATTTAAAAGTTTTTAGTGTCTCTCCCGACATGTTAGATGAGGTTTTGTCATGTTTACCGTTGTTTACTACATGTGAGGTTTTACTCTTAAGTCAAATGCACATATGAGTTTTTTTCCGTCCAGTGACGATATCATTATCTACTTGATTGACGAGTTTACCTGGTCGGTCCTTAGCCGCTTGTAATACGAAGGTGCAATCATTCACCTTCCTCCATACTACCAGATCCCAACCCAACATTGACTCTCAAATCACACACAATAATGAAACAATAATGATTTTGAAATCTTTTACAGGAAATAAAACATTTTGTAACATTATAAAAACAGGAATTGCAGGATTTGCACTCCAAATGTTTTGTGTTTTACTGTGTATTGATATTTGTGTGTGTGTGTGTGTGTTTTACTGGATATTGATCATTTATTTTGCACATATTAAAAACTTACACTGTTCATTTCGTGTGTACTTGAGTCATGCATAACTTCAGAGTCAGTGCTTCTGTAAAATGTAATGATAATGAAAGCAGTAAACAAAAACCATATTCTTCTGGAGGAGATTGTGTTACAAGAGATTTCAGACAATATGTAAAGTTTACATGGCCAACATGTTTTCGTTGAAGTACCTTGTTATCCCAACAGAAACGTAATCTGTGCGTAGATCTCCAAGAGCTGATAAGTATTTCGGACGCAATGTTAGTATTATCGTGCAATTTTTGAGCCTCGTGTCTCCCAATATGCCACTCATTCCACCTGAATAGCCATCTAAAATGATCAGCACCTCTTCGGGGTTCTCACGTATGTACGTATCAAGGACTTCTCTCATATAAGCAGATATTGATGGCAGGAGCTGAGTGACAATCGCAGCAGTTATGTCATCACTATCGTCAATTCTCCGGGCATCTAATGCAATCACAAGCTTGAACTTCGTGATTGGATTAGGTGTCGAAGTCGTTGCTTCTTTGGACAATTGGAACATTGCCCAATCGTAACCCATCCTCTTCATGTATGTGCTCCTACCTGTGAAACGATACAAATGCAGTTTGTGACATGGCTTTACAAAACGAGCTAAACAAAGTCAAATTGAGTCGGTTTCTAGACTGCCCGGATACAGGCTGCGTTTTCTTTGTTAGATCTACCTGGGCAGTCATAGCAATATCACATGAGCAGTTTTCAAATACATAAAGACGTAGTCCTTTCATTTATTTTCGCACCTATTGTCGTTGTTGTTGTTTATATTTTATGTTGTGTGTTCTTGTTGTCGTTGTAATTTGACACAACCATGCGAAACAAAATAGAAACTAAAATAGATTATTATTTACCTATGCCTTCGTTTCCAACAATCAGAAATCGTTTACCACAGATATCATCTATTTTGAAGTTTAGAAGTTCCTCGTATGAAGAGAGTTTCATTGTATCATGATTGCCTTTATCTTGTAAGAGAAAGAGATCTGTCTGCAGGTCCGTAATGGCGACGGTTTGCTCATTTTCAAGAGGTAACAGTACCACGTGGCTGAAGACAACGCTGTAAAGTAGAGCTAATCACTTTGCAACTGGAGAAGTTCTTGGCTGACATTCCTTGTCCTTGTGTAGTTTCCTCTTCATTTTAGCCTGATCAAGAATAACGTATCCTGAATTTTAAGATAACTATCTTAATATGAAGAAACAACTGTATTTAAGATAAAAAGAAAAGTGCGCTAAGGACAAATTATGGCAAAACCTCCACAACTACAATGAAAGCCACCAGTAGGGTGCATGTCTCCTTTTCCCCCATGTACACCCTGTAAGCAATTGCTTTAAGTCTTCTGTCGCTCAGGACAGAAAATACAATCACGTATTTATACATAACAAAAATGGCGTTTTTCGGCCTACTCACTTAATCTTGTCCACAAATGACCTAGTGCATAAATGATGATGAATCCTTCATAAAACAACATAATCTACTTTGGTTGATTAAATTGAGGAATTTGAAAGGTACAAAACAATTACAGTGGCTGATAAGCGGACAAGATAGCTCGTAAGCGAACCAGATACTAATCAGGTAAGCGCTCGACTCCACTGTGTATCTCATCCATGCGTATAGGCTTGCGTTCGAGCCCTGTGAGATTCAGCTGTCCTTGTAATTCCCTGGACAAGAAATTAACCGCTGGGTTGTCCCGATTTACCCATGCATATTTGGAACTTGTCCCTGCTGCGATGGTTATCTCGATGTAAATGTATTGCTGATAAGGGAAAGCCGCTGATCCCGATCTGCTGCATCCCTTGAAATGAGCTAAATGGTTTATGGTATGTTGGGCCACTGATCAGCGACCATTTGTGAGCGCTTAGAGGAGTCCAATAGCATAAGGCGCTATTAAATCTCTGCTATTAAATTAGTATTATTATAATATTCAAGACAACTACATTTGCACCACGAAGTAAAAAGTAAGATATCAACATGACGTCAATTCCCATCATATCAAAGGCAAATATGCATGTTTATCGAACCTTTAATAAGACTTCAATTTTGTTTAATGCGTTACAAACTATGTTCATTTAGGATGTATTTTCGAAGAAATTTGGACAGAAGCCTTGGCTGGATGATTACAAATGAGGAAAATGAGGACTTGCAAGCGTTCTAAATATTTTTTAAAGTTCGAAAAATGGGGCGCATTTCTGAAAAGCCCTCTGGTTTCTTAAAAGTTTTACAGACTTACGAAGAGATTGGTCTGCCAAAAACTTTTCACTCACCACATTTAGATTCTTGACCTTGTCTCCAAATTCTGCCCAACATGTCCTCACATGGGCTGGAGAACCGTCCGTCACTCTGTAATTCTCTCTTCTATTCCCTGACCTTCTCTGGATCGCCGCCTTGTTGCCCTTTTATCTCTTTTCTAGGTTTGACTTTGCAGTTCATATCCGTCAATTATTTCGCCAACCAAGTCGTCTTCAGCCGCAACAAGAGTCATCAATCGAAGCATCTTTCACCTGCAAATGGGTAATGCAAACAATTTTATTGGCCCAATTCACTATCAAGTGAGAATGGATTGCTTTTGTTTTCCATTTGATCAGCCGTGGAAAACACTTTGAATATGGCGACTATTACTTGCTTTATCAAGCATATGCTTGCTACCCTAGTGTAAATTTTTGTTGAAAAACATTAATATACTCATATTATCCTACCAATCATATGTTACCACAACGTTCCAAGGTTCCATGTGACCACATTTGATTTTTTTTTGCGATTCCTCGGTTCTCAATGAAATTTCCAAGGATTTTTTTTTGCTATTTCTCGATTTATGAATGCGCTTCTACTGATACCAAAATAAAAAAATAAAAAATCCTTCCACGGCTTCAGTAGCATAATTAGGTTGGGTTCCTAGGCCCCCCGGCCACTAACGGGTGTGAAGAAAAACTCATATATGTACTAATTAAAAAAAAAGCAGGCCCCCTCAGTAATTAAAATCTTGGATTTTAGTTTGCTTATAATTAATCATACTTAAATCAAATAACCCCTTATGTGACCGCCATTTTAAATTTTGTCATGACCGTGGTCTTAACTGTGGAAGTCTAATGCAAAAGCCCAAGGTGGAATTGAAGTTTCTGAGAACAATACAAGATGGTATAAATTTGGCTATATTGGGCTATGGTGACGTATCTTAATTTTTGTTTAGTTACATCTATAAATTCGATTTGATAAATGTCGGAGTTGCTGAGGATAGATATGACGCACGACACTTTGTTCGGAGAGTTACATTTCAATTTGGTCATAAGGTCAAGTTTCGGATGTCCATTTTTTTTATTAATCGCTATGTGGTTCTTACAATTTTTTACGGTATGTGTTCTTACATAATCCAATTCAAGATTGTGCTGCAGAGGTCAGCCGCTGTTCGGCTGCTCCGGAGTTGTATCTCATAAGCCAATTTTGCTCTGGTGGAACTGACTACGTCTCCGCGTTTATATTTTTAGTGTTTTATATGTTTTCAGTCTTGACTTTGCGCCATGATACCCAGAGATAACTTTGGAACGGACATTCTATCGCATCGTGAGTGGTTTCTTTTCTTTCATTTTCATGTACTTTGCTTGTGAGGCTGGATTTCAATATGACCAATGAGACAACATAGAACACTAGCGGCCAGTGTGGTCCCTTCGTACAGTGGACCCTTCGCATCGGACTTTACTGATCATCTGCATTGTACTCACAACAAGTATTGTATGCTCGTACGATTCCGCTCCCCACACGTACACAAGACCAAGGTTGATAGGCTTATATACAGAGGTCAACATTCAGTTCTCGGAGCCATTGCATTTTGATTTGGCCTTTTTAAAACATTAAGCCGTCAGTTGCAGGGCCACGCAAGTTTGTCACTATCCTTGTCTGATTTCTCATTTCCAAAGCTGAGTTTTTAATCAGAGAAAACAATCCAAAACTCATTATATTGAACACGAGCCAAGTGCTCTAAAAAAGGCCAGAACTCTGAAAAACGTCATTAAAGAAAAAGGGCATTTGGAAAAAATGCAAAACCGGAAGACAAAAAGCTTTCAGACCATCTCTTAATACTTCACCATTCTTAAAAAAAGATCGACTCAAAAACTAAAAGAGGTAAATCAACTCAACACCAAGGCAACGCTATACCCTAAAAACTTTTGGAGTTTGCAGGACAATGTGCCAAAGCACCCTGGGCGAAGACACACTATCCCCTGCCTTCGGGATTCAATTGCAATCCAATATTACACGCAAAATATGGTACGTCTAACACCGGTGGTTGGATGACCTTAATTGGTTTCCATGTTTACCAATGGATGATCATAACCAACCGTTCAATATGGACCCTTATTCCGCGTCCCACGTGACCTTCGTAAATTCTGAATAAAAAATACCAACCTCAGCTCTCCCTGTCCTGAGGACTGATGTAAATGTGCTTTCCTAAGTAACTACCGGCCACCCACCATATCTTGGCTACTTTGTTCACACGAAGTTCTTGCACGGTGACCCCTTCCAACTGTTGGTCCACTAGCTTAGTGACTTTAATTTATAAAGCTGGAAAAAGAATATCCGTCTATTTTCAGATGATTCTAACATCCTGTGTTTGGTAACTTTTCACCAAATAATATCACCCGGATAGAAACTTACCTCATTTCAAATAGGCTTCTTGATCCCAGACCAAAAGCTTTCCTTAAAGGTATCAACGGGTGCAATCGAGCACAATTGTGATGCAAGAGCTTATTGCGCATGCAAAAGCGAATAAACGCACCCTCCATGTTTACCTTTTCGATCTGGCAGACTGCTTTTGGGTCTGTGGAAATAACCTGAATCGACAAACCTCTCCGTAGAAATAATATCCCTGGTCCAATTTGTAGTTATGTTGAACGCCCTTTAATTCAAGGTTAACTGGTAGAGTCAAAACAAGAACTGGACCTCTGAACCCTTTCAGTTTAACGCGGAGTATTCCAAGGTGATCCCTTAATACCCCATTATATTTTTGATGGTGTTTAATCCTATACTTTTTTTCAGCATCTCAACTAGAAAAACAGTTTTTGGCTATAATTTAAACAAGGGTTTGAAATATTTACTTCCATTTGCCTGACGATTTTTGTTTGATAACCTCTGACAAACGCTACACATCAAAAATTAATGGATCTAATTTAATATCTCCAGTTCTATGAACCTTACTCTTAAGCCAACCACGTGCAAATCTATTTCTATTCGGAGCGGTGCACCCTGCTGACACTTCTTTTATGATTGGAATAATGTTTTAAGCACTCCAAAAAAATTGCTCCTGAAAAGTGTCTTGGTTGTCAGATCCACATTTAAAGGTAAACTAAAGAGCTTATGATATATAGTACTAAACTCTCTCGAGTACTTTCAAACATTGATAGCTCTGGCCATTCGCAATGAATTAACAAGCTACGGGTTTATGGCAATAATGTGCTGCCCCTCGTGATGGTCATTTTGACTGTTCATTGAGCCACCACTGGCCAACCCCTCCTTGACCCACTTCTATCATAATGCACACACAACGTTCTCACATCCTACCTTTGGAGGACACCTAGAGGGCCTACCCCTTCTTTCATTCATCGCCCTATGGCCCAGCTATCCCTAAATATCCGATGTGTACCTCGAATCTCATCTCTCTGGCCTTTCGCCAGGTGTATGATAAATGCTGCTGATCGTGTTCTCTGCCCTCCCATTCCAAATGGTCCAGGAGACGACTATTGAAAACTGAAGATGGCTAAAAATGGGATTGGGCAAATGGAAGGAAAACTTTGAGATCGCTATTGAATCCTGTGCCAATGAAATCAAATGAAGATGTTAGGAACAAATCAAATAGCCTTATGCATCACCCAGCGGAAAGGATTTCTGAGAGAATATATCCTCCCCATTTCCACACGGAAATCTTCTTAAACCTCATGAGTCGGAACAAATTAATCTTAATTGGAAATCTATTATTTATGATCTCCCTGGGGCTGTCCTGAGTTTTTGCCGTCCGGTCATACTATTGATTATTGCCTCCTTTTAACAAATCTCAAAACATGGGGGAAAAGGACAATAACTACATGTAATTTTTGTGGCATAAAAGAAACTCTACAACCATATTCTTAATAATTGCTCCACATTCCTCAACCCAAAGGAGATATACATGGAGGCACAATTCCACATTACGACCATTCTTAAACTCTTAATGGCCATCTTCCTGCTGAATGGCAGCGGTGAAAATATATGCTGATGTTCCGGTTTCACACTCAATGGTAGTACCATCCCACCAAATATCCAATCCCTTTCCAACCCATTCAAACGTCCTGACCTTTTATGTTGACAATGCTCAGAAACGCATTCGTGCAGTTGAACTTACCATTCCATTCGGGATGAATATTACCTCTGCCCCATAACCGCAAGACTGAAAAGTACAGCTCCATTATTTCAGACATCAATTCTGGTGATTATAGTTGTGTTTTAGCTGTATTGAAATTGGGTCCCGTGGGCTAATTACTAAAGGGACAAAATGACAGTGCGTTCCAATTTTTAAGTTCATTGGGTCAAACCAAAGAACATGTCTACCACGATACATTCTAAAACGCACCTCAAGTGCAGTTATGTGATTTTGGAATGTCAAGACAAGAGCCAACTTGAGGAGTGTCCTTATCTTAGATCTAGGCTAGTCCTGTTCAACACTCCTCCCAAGAAGGCTGTGTGTTCTTCTAGGTCATTATAGTTTTTTTTTAATACTTTCCTGCTGGGTTCAGGTTTTAAACCTCTCTTGTATTTTATTGTATTTGTATATTTTGGTCTTGTGTTAGATTGTTTTCCTGTATGGAATTGGTCTGCCCATTCCGTATCCTGGAATATATGTACGGTCTTTTTATATCACTTAATAAGATTGAATGAAAAAAAACATGTATGGTTCAGTGTATGATGTGTTGAGCTGTGTTAGTTTCGTGATCAGACACCCATGGAAAAGTGGTTATCTGAGTTTTGTCCCCAAGGTCAAACGCCCTTGGGGACGAGACGGAGTTTTTGTTTTTAAGCTTGGGCACAAAGCAATGTGTATAAAAAGGGGTTACTTTGTTGTTGGTGTTGTTGATGTCCATGTGTTTCCTTATTTACTATTCTATTTAGTTATACTCTGGCTCATAATTTGCACATTTAGACGTACGACGGCCCGCTTCCCTGCCAAAAAACGGCGCACCATCGGGTTACACGTAGACGCAGTACGCGCAACGAGCAACGCACGTGTTGTTATGCCCAAGAAGTTTGGCCCAATATAGTAGTTCAAGTAAACTACTAACCCGTTGAAGTTCACGAAGTATGTTTTCATCCTGAAATACCTCCTCATCCGGTTCAACTTTTTCGTGAATAAAGACGATCAATTTTTCACACACATCGAAATGCTCATCCTTCTCTTCCTTCACTATTTTCAGTCCTTTCGTAATCTCAACGTGGAAAGATCGTTCCTTGAATCCAGACCTAATTTGGTAGGTTGAACGAGAAATACAAGACACTAATATTTTACGTTCTCTATAAGGGTGCCATTTTATGTTTTGGTGCTGTACTTTTTGTTATTTATTCTGTTAAAGCTGGAATTTTTTTTCCCGGAATTCAAATGTTATTTTCAAGATAAAACAGACGTTTCCTTCAGGGTCGTCTGAACTATGAAAACTAGTTTATATTTTCCTTTGTGCTCATATATTTGCGTGGTTCTTATCAGACATAAATGTCCACATACGTACATATCCCTAATGCACTTTTGAAAAAAAAAAAAAAACGGAAAAATCAACGAAAGCTTCAGAGCAGATAAAACTTGCTGTTTTACCTAATTGGGCCCCAACGTACCCAAATCCCTATCTAACACTCAAGATTCATGGAGCCTTTCAAAAGCCTGCGTTTTATAGCTACCAGAGAGTGTCATGGGAAAAGTTTTCCGAGATACAATGCAAAGTGACTATCAAAAATCTTTCTTCTTAAAAGTAGATCCTTAAATACTCGGAAATAAACGTTACAACAATCCCTACGATGTTCGGTGAATCTATCTGCTGGTCTACATTAAATTAAGATAGTCTGCAGCTGGCAACACTAAAATCCATGAACTTACTCCGCTGGTGATTACGCATCATCCT
This sequence comes from Ophioderma brevispina, assembly GCA_023653785.1. Classification (NCBI taxonomy): domain Eukaryota; kingdom Metazoa; phylum Echinodermata; class Ophiuroidea; order Amphilepidida; family Ophiodermatidae; genus Ophioderma; species Ophioderma brevispina. Next base: position 18,724 of record JAMKCH010013011.1, read on the forward strand.
ATCAGACGTTGGAAGCCATAACGCTTATGGTACCACCACGAACATATTCAAAGAACTGAAGAAGCCCTTATCGTAGCCTTCCACCGTGACACCAGTCTACTTCACCTCAGGAAAGTGCTGCTTTCCCTGACACCACACCTTGTCGTCGCAGACTGGGGTGGAAGAAACTGGAAGGAGACAAGCAGATAGAGAGATTCATCGAACATCGTAGGGATGTTTCTCTCCGGGACCATGGTCTAGAAACATTTTAATTATCACCCACCTTTGTATATGGAGCACGTTTCTGGTTACCATGGAAACACGGCACCTTTCCATTAATTGAAGCAAGCTCGCAGAATCGAAATGTTGAGCCGCTGTCTTGCTCGTTGTCGTTTTCGTATTTTGCCTTATCATGAACAACTTGGCCATCTCCCATGGTTTTGATGAAATTTCCCTGAAGTTGATTTTACCTTGAGATAATTCTGAACCTATAATGTGTTTTTGCAATTCCCTCACCCAGGAAAGGCAAACTGAACATGCTCTCGCCTTCTGTTTCTTATCTTTTAAAGGATTGCATACTGGGGAATTCGTGCACGCTTTTCCCCTAAAACTCGGATTGGAGATCAAAATATTTTGATGTAATTCCGTAACCATCTTGTCGCAAAACTGTATTGCTCCCCTACAGAAGACTTGTATGGCTAATAGAGCCTTAAGATAGTTCTGATACCCAACCGATTGCAGTCGTCGATATGCAGGCGCATTCTTAGTTGACTCTTCGATATCTTTTGCTTCAGGTTTTTGATCTATAATGACAAACCAAAATAACAGACACAATACAGTTTAAAGATTTGTCATTGAGCAAACCCCACAATCTTGTGAGTTGCAATCACCATCCCTCGAAGTTTGACAGATTGTCAATTTTGTCTGCTTCCAATGCGGGCAAGGGATAGGGCAACAATTACACATAATTTTTCATTTTTGAAAAAAAAAATCTTTAACACCATTAACAATTGGAAAAGTGCAAATTATGGAATTCCAGTGCAATAAGCTTAATTTTGGCTTCTTATTGGTTGCTCAAGGTTGCCGAGTTATTGCTGTTGGAAATTAAGGGCTTGATAATTATTTGTGCTAATTAGCAGAAACATAAAATGTTAAATAAACATTAAACACTCGTAAATTTATGGAACATTTTTGTTAGCAACCAATTTATGGGGCATACCTTAATTAGCACCGAACGTCTCTGTGCACGTATCCATTGGGATCTCTATATTATACTTCTGGGAAAAATCTTCTCCTATTTCTGATGTTTTTCCATGTAATTTATAGAACATTTTTTTGCTTCAGTGATTAAGAATCTTTATGAGCACAATCTGTGATCCTTGGAATTTATTAATCGATGCCAGACATAAGAAGTGGGGTGTTACCAAAGATGGGTGTATCCTTGGTGTAAGACTTGGATGAAGGAAATCAATTAAGCCGATTGAATAAATGGAATGCCCATAAGCCCCAGTTAACTCTATACATATTTATATTGATCATGAAGGAATAACCCAAAGGGGGAAGGTCTCGGTAATACAGAAAAGGGTGGTAGGTTCGGGAGTTCCCTACCCTACCCATCTGACCACACGTTTTTTCTGACACACCTTCGGACACGCCTTCACGTAATAAAGCACGTTTCTTCCGTTTAAGGGTTTCCGATTTTCATAAAAGTTGTCAATAAAAGTGTGCCAGATGGGTCAGGTTACGGAAACTCCGTAGATTTCATTATCTCTAGTTCATATAATAATCACCATGTAACAAAAAATATGACGTCATGCACGCTACTAAGATAGTAGAAATGTAGAACATTGTAGAACATTGTAGAACATCACTGCCGACAGCACAACAACATCAGTAGCTGACGACGACTGAGGGTATCAGTCGAAAGATCTCCTACAAATGGAGGTATGTTTTCAATTTTGTGATGCAGAGGTTTTTACTTCAATTAATTATTTACTACCATCACGTATGAGCTTATTTCCTTATATAAGCTCTTTTTTGTTTAATGTGTACAAATGATTAAAGCTAGAACCCTGAAATATTCAAATAAACTCAATTTTATGGGAGTCTAAACCAAGGCTCGAATCAGGTTTCATTGTGTAAGAGTGTGGAGGGGCTATTATACGCACTCAACAAACGCCCTTACGCTACTGATCTGTTTTGTTTTTAAATATAATTTTCAACTTTGTCTTACATTTGATCTCTATTTTGTTTGTGTAAGTTTCAGACGGCTCGCTTGGTTCACTGTGAAGTCCACCAGCATTCACTGCCACAACACGGAACATGTACTTCCCATCTTTCAAGTTGGTATGGAGAACTCTAAACGTCGGTACCGACGTCAGATCATCTGCAAATCTAACCCATTCAGCTGATCCCTCTTTCTTCCTCTCGACATAGTAGCCAATTAACTCACTGCCACCTGTATCTCTTGGAGGTTCCCAGACCAACTGTAGTGTTTTAGTAATATTGACCTTCGGGGATGACGGCTTTGTAGGGTTCACTGTAGGGGAAACAACATTGATAGATAAATTCACCAAGAGGGATCCCTAAATTGTGATATGGGATATTCGGGCTAGTAAGAGTTACTATTTGGACTGTTAAGGGGATTTCCTTAAAAATATGAAATTGAAAACTGACTCATTTTTTCCAGGGCTCGCTTGGAACAGACAAAGACTATTATAATCCCTTATTAAATGTTCATAAAATGTATATCCAAACTAAAAGAAATAAAATAATGCGAACGCACGGGCTTAAAGCAATAACAGCACATTTTTTAGAGCGCCCCCAGTTTTCAAACAAATTGAGATTTTTGCACAGTTGCATTGGTAACTGGCTAGTAAACTATACCTGTGAATGGTAAACTTCGCACGTGTCTATGTATCGCAAAAGAAGGAATTTTGTAATTCTGATCATTAATATCCCGATAATAATTCAACGGCTGCTGGAAACGTCCTACCAATATGAAATAGCCGGGAAATAGCGACATGTATGTGTCTACGCTCATCCATTTGTTGTTCCGTTGGTTCAGGCAAGTCCAGTTAGAGGTCACTATCGTGAGGTGGCACTATTTTCACAATGGACAAAAAGAAATTTGGCGTTTCCAGTTCCGCCGTTAAATTACAATGGGGGATCCCGATTTCTAATTACAAAATCGCTTCGTTTATGAAAAATACGCACTTTTGAGCATTACCATTCGCAGGTATCGTTTACTAGACAATTGCCAACACAACTGTGCAAAATCTCAAATTTTGAATATTGGGGGCGCTCTTCAAAAATGTCATTTTATTGCTTTAAGGAGGCAGTGCATATCACAATCAAATGGAAAGTTGTCTTCATATCTACCTAAATATCGATGTAAGCACACATTTGCCTCGTTTTGTTAAATTTTAAAAACTAAATTTGGATTTATAACAAGAAATATGTTATTTTTTCTGCTAAAGGTACCTTGAGGGGCCGATACTTGTTTATAAGGGTGTGAAAAATGTTTTCTTTAAAAGTACTGAATGCTGGCGTACAAATATATGGCGAAATAAATATCGACGTTTGTTAGAATTTGTTCAAAGTTACAACCTCTCGCCATAGATTTCTTATACTTTCTAAAAATGTGTATATTTATGAATTCTACGTCGATATTTAAAAACATGTGATTTAATTCATTTTGATACTTAAACTTAATAGCAGCGACTTTGAATTTGGTTGGAATACATACCCGAAGTAAAGCATGTAATATTATCACTGGCATTAACATCAGCAGGAGAACTTCCACCCAATCTGAATTGATCTTCATGTCTCTCGCTGTATTCAATCCGAACACGAAATGTATAATTCTTGCCTGGGATTAGACCTGTAATTCTCGTTGACGTGTCACTCGAAGATATCGATGCATGCTTTAAGGAATAGAAAATATGCAGGCATCTCTTGTCATTTATTAAACCCTGATTTAACATGATTTATATAACCCTCGTTTACCTGAGCCATTTTTTTGGTAACAAAAAAACCGTTGAAACTGAAGAATCAATTCCAGGGTCGTTTTTTTTATGTGGGTCATAGCAACACCCATGACTAGTCCACGTCACAGTCCCCAAATTGGTTTGTGGTTTTCATATAAGCCATGGCATGGTATTTATCAACATTTATTTAGTTTTGTTTGTATTATGATGTATAATACATCATAATACAAACAAAACGTAACGTGAACGTAACTCAAAACGAAAGGTCGTATCAACATTAAATTTGACACAGATATTAAGCATCCAAAGTGCTATGAAACAATGGAGCCAGATTTGTTATATGGTTGCTATGACAACCAGAAGCTGACCAATCATGCAAGCATGCCATAATTCAAAATTGAAGACCAAATTAAAAAAAACGGCTTTATGCTTTCATAGCCCTTTGGATGCTTAATATCTGTGCCAAATTTCATGTTGATACGACCTTTTGGTTTTGAGTTACGTTCATTCCCGTTTCACAAAACCCGATTTTTTACCATTTGAGATATTGAGCGAAACGTATTCGAAAATAATATAAGTTGTGAAAAATAATTAATTTGGTCCAGATCTTGGAAACATTTGATCATTGATTTTAAAATATAAGTTTTTACATTTTTTGAGTGCTTTTTGGTGCGAATAGGGTTAATGGGTTAAAATTAATTTGTTGAAATAATTGCCTTAAAAAAATCACTTGATGAGCGATAATAAAGAAATACATAAGAAATGTTGTCGAGCTGTAAACTTCAAGTTGGTGTGATGCATAATGAATTTATTTTAATGTTTTAATAAGTTAATTTTAAAATAGCTTCTAATATGTGATCATAATAATAAAACATTACATGTGCTTAAACAATCACAGGGTGAGCAGTTTCTGCATACAAATGAATACAAATACATCTTCTCACCGTTAGGGACCAGTTTATTTCAATTCAGGTAAAGGCAATAATTCGTGTCGAGATCGATCAAGTTAACACTTAAGTGACCAATGGGGAGGGGGGGGGGCTTCCTATGGACCCCCCAAATTAGGCACTAACGGAAGCCGGCTGAGAATATTTTTTTTTTAAATCAAGAACCATAGCAATATCTTTTCCGATATATGTGCACCTATACATTTAAGTAAACACTTATTAATAACATTAAAATAATTAACCCTTTATGTGCTGAAAACAAACAATTTTCATCATGTACCTTTCTAAATCGTTACTGTACAAACTCTATGGGAAAATGACGTGTATTTTGCAACACCCGTAAAAATACAAGATTGCCTGAAACTGCAAAGGTTCCCTAGAATTTTCCGTCTGTTTCCCTATTTTCGCCTGTTTTGAAACAATGTTTTGCCCCTAATTTGCAGCCCAAATAATAAAATTTCAGTTTTATTGCTGTTTTGGGGTTGTCTTCACATGTGGATTAAATTTCGTGCAAAAATTCTACCGGGAAAGTGGTTTCCTTGGGGTGGGGTTCCCCTTGGGCACTAACGGGAGTGAAAACCCCTTGGTCACTTAAGTGGTAACTATTAACAAAACTGCTTATTGCCGAGACCCTTACGATCAACACCCGCGATATACCATATTGTTTTCTTATTAGCATTTTATTGAGCAATTAAACACAAGTCATGTCATTTTCGCGTTATAATAACTTTTTAAAACGTTTCATAGAAACGTTACTAAAATATTTACAAAACTCCCCACATTTATGTTTTAAAACCTAACATTGAAATGATGTCGAAATCAAAATCAAAACGTTAATAGCTAGCACAAATGGTTCACCTCCAATTTGTTATCTTTTAAAAAACATACAGGGTGTCCAAAAATAAATGCAATCCTCGCAGTGGGTGGTATAATTTCAAAATTACTGAGAATTATTCAAATTTTATAGCAGATTCTGAATGCCACACTATTTATTACATCCTGTCCAATTTTTGTCTGATACGGTTCACTAGTTTTTGAAAACAAAGGCTATTATGTAACCCGCTGTCAAATTACCCCATTCCAAGTTTGCCTTAGATCGTTGAACCAGGTTCACCTTCAAAAGTGAATAAAATGTCTTTTAACTACAAAAAATCTTCTGCTACTAATCCTATCTTTTGTTTAAAAAAATAAATTACTAAAATATTTGTCAATATTGTTTTTTCCACGGTCTTTTGTCGTCTGTGCAGTATTTTCCTCTACTCATATACTTGGCCAAACTTAAATGTTTCATCCTCAGTGTGTCTAACAAATCCGCGTGAATATTGCAAATTGCAGCGGAGGGATCAAATACCAAATGATTTAAATACTAAATGAATGGAAATGGTATGAATGGCCGATGAATGGATGTTGAAGACCTTCCTAGTTATAATATGGACCATTTGATAGAAACAATCCCAAACACAAATAATCCACTGAAAATCAAACATGAGTTGCATCAAACAACTGTCGATATTCTTGTGGAGCCGAGCAATTCCCCCTTATTTGTCAAAGACCTGTTGGCTTTAAATGTGTTCCTAAGTATTTAATTTACAGGTTATAATGGTTAATTGAACCAAACTGAAGGGGGGGGGGGGATTTAAAATTAAAATTAATCATAGAGTTTTTTTTTACTTTTTTTATTATTATTACAATATGTTTACATATGCATGTTGTATATCATCTGTAGCCATTTTGAAAATTTTGAAAAATGTCATTAATTTTGATCTTGTGCCATGTTAACTGAACAGCGCCTCTGAATGGCTAACACTTTAACAAACGTAACTGCTTACCAGTAACTTGCCTTACAACCATACATGGGTAGAAGGTGCATGGGTTCCAATGCGCAAAAACCAATGAGCCCGGATTTTTATATGGTTGCCATGGCACCATAAGATTTAACCAAATTAAGTGAACCTTTATAAGTTGCATAATTCAAAATTGAAGCCCTAATTCAAAAATCCGGCCCATGTTTCACACCCGTTGGAGGCTTAATATCTGTGCGAGATTTCATGTTTACGAACCCTTTTTTTTTGAGTTACGTTCGTTCCCGTTTCATAAAACCCGATTTTCACATCAAAATCACCATTTGAGATATTGATCGAAACGTAATCGAAAATATACAAGTTTGCGAGAAATTATTAATTTGGCCCAAAATTTGGAAATAATTGTTCATGTTATGTAACAATATAAAATGCTTACATTTTTTGATGCTTTGGTGGAATTGGTGATATCTAATGGGTTAAATAATTTTATATTTTTTTCCTTTTTTTAATGTTTTCTTATTTTATTAATTAAAAGATTTGGAATGTATCAATTTGATGCATCATGAATTATTTAATGTTATTGATAATTAATTTGAAAAAGCTTGTAATATGTGGTCATAATATACAAATATATCACAGGTGATCACTTTTTACATACAAATGTATACAAAAATGCAATCGAACGGCGAGACTTGCTTACTTATATCGAGCATAAAATTTGAACGGAAATTCTATTAACCCCCCCGTCAAACAAAAAGCAAATAAAGCTGAACGTTTACAACACTTTCTTATCAATGGCTATCATTTCAATGTGCTATTAGACTCATTTCTTTCAATTTGAAAATAATAGACCCCCCTCTTAGTGGTAAGGATAAAGAGATATGAGAAGAGATACAAACAAGCACCTACGTACTTAGGCATTCCCTGATTGTGTAATTCATCAGTCCAAACTTGGAACGGCTTAAATTGTGGCTTACTTACTTCCGTAATCGCCTTTGTTCTAAAAAAAACAGTGGAAGCAAATCATGGAATTTGAAACAGTAAGATGGAAAAAAAAAAGATAGGCCTCACAAATATCTCGCAACATTTCAACATTTTTTAATAATTTTGAAATTATAGCCCCAAACATTTCTATTCATTTGGTATTTAATTCCTCCACGGCAATTTGCAATATTCACACGGATTTGTCAGACACACTGGAGTTAAAACATTTTAAGTTTGGCCAAGTCGCTAAGTTACTATTCTAAATATGAGTAGAGGAAAATATTGTACAGACGATAAAAGACCGTGAATAAAACAATAACGACAGATATTTTAATAATTTATTTTTAAAAACAAAAGGCAGGATTAGTACCAGGGGAATTTTGTAGTTGAAAGATATTTTATTCAACTTTTCAAGGTGGACCTGCTTCAACGAGCTAAGGCAAACTTGGAACGGGGTAATTTGACAGCGGGTTACATAATAGCCTTTGTTTTCAAAACTAGTGAACCGTATCAGACCAAAATTTGACAGGATGTACGAAACTAGTTTGTCATTCATAATCTGTTATAAAATTTGAACAATTCTCAGTAATTTTGAAATTATAGTACCAACTGCGAGGATTGCATTTATTTTGGGACACTCTGTAGGTCGTAGTTTAGCGTTTCGGCACTGAATCAAGGTTACCTGAATCCATGCCGTGCTTCGTGATTGCCCACTGTCTAGACTCTCCACTATGTAGTGACCGTCAGTTCCTGGATCATAACCCTTGTACTGCGGGCGATCCCATGTCAATGTTGCTGAGTCTTGTGCTACATTGCTGCTCTTTAGATTTTGAGGAACTTAACAATTGCGAAAAAAACACCAGAAAGTGAAAATGGTCACAAATTAATAAAAAAATAATAATTTTAATATTTACGTTATAAATAGTTATGTTCATTCCAGTTTTGCAAGTTTGAGCATTTTAACGAACGAAAATACCAGCCGATAAACATTCCGTTAAGTTGAGCTCGCTTTTCATTCAGAATATTTAGAAATTGTATTCCATTCAGTTGTATGCTGATTTATTATATTATAATTAATATTGAAAGAATCATAAATATCGATGCATTCCTTCTCTTGTAATTAATTGGTAAGTAAATTATCGCAGCTTGAGGAAAGAAAAATACATAAAGAAATTTCAACAGCTGCTATTTTAATGACATCAGTAAGTTGCAAAAAATACATAATTATGCAACATTTTAGTTAAAATATTCTAGCCAAATGCTATATTAATAGCCTTTTATACTCGATTCATCTGTGACCCCGTACTATTCTTGCGGAGGTGAAAAATTCAATGAGGTGCAGGGGACTTCTGTTAATCATGTTATTGTGAGCAATGTTAAGGCCTGAAATACACTATAGTGCATTTCCATACATGAATGAAACTGGGCTAAGGCTGTCGACGCCGGAAAGCAGGTGGACATCGCTATATTCGATTTCCCAAAGGCGTTCGACACCGTGCCGCATGAACAGTGGCGTAAATTTCTTTTTGACATTGGGGGGGATGGGGTTGATGAAAATTTATGAATGAAACGGGGTTTGGTGAAAATATCCATTACTAGCACATGTGCGCGCGAAGCGCGCAAAAATTTTTGCCATTTTGAAGGTAAATTTCTTAAATGTATTGTAATTATAACAAAATGCGCGCAAAGCGCGCGAAAATTTACCATTTTTAAGCTATTATGGTAAAATATGAGGTTATATTTGATCAAAAACACATGAATGGGCATCAACATTGGGGGGGATGATAAAAAAAAAAAAAAAAAAAAATGCTGATTTATTATATTATAATTAATATTGAAAGAATCATAAATATCGATGCATTCCTTCTCTTGTAATTAATTGGTAAGTAAATTATCGCAGCGTGAGGAAAGAAAAATACATAAAGAAATTTCAATAGCTGCTATTTTAATGACATCAGTAAGTTGCATAAAAAGGATAGGCCTCACAAATATCTCGCAACATTTCAACATTTTAAAATAATTTTGAAATTATAGCCCCAAACATTTCTATTCATTTGGTATTTAATTCCTCCACGGCAATTTGCAATATTCACACGGATTTGTCAGACACACTGGAGTTAAAACATTTTAAGTTTGGCCAAGTCGCTAAGTTACTATTCTAAATATGAGTAGAGGAAAATATTGTACAGACGATAAAAGACCGTGAATAAAACAATAACGACAGATATTTTAATAATTTATTTTTAAAAACAAAAGGCAGGATTAGTACCAGGGGAATTTTGTAGTTGAAAGATATTTTATTCAACTTTTCAAGGTGGACCTGCTTCAACGAGCTAAGGCAAACTTGGAACGGGGTAATTTGACAGCGGGTTACATAATAGCCTTTGTTTTCAAAACTAGTGAACCGTATCAGACCAAAATTTGACAGGATGTACGAAACTAGTTTGTCATTCATAATCTGTTATAAAATTTGAACAATTCTCAGTAATTTTGAAATTATAGTACCAACTGCGAGGATTGCATTTATTTTGGGACACTCTGTAGGTCGTAGTTTAGCGTTTCGGCACTGAATCAAGGTTACCTGAATCCATGCCGTGCTTCGTGATTGCCCACTGTCTAGACTCTCCACTATGTAGTGACCGTCAGTTCCTGGATCATAACCCTTGTACTGCGGGCGATCCCATGTCAATGTTGCTGAGTCTTGTGCTACATTGCTGCTCTTTAGATTTTGAGGAACTTAACAATTGCGAAAAAAACACCAGAAAGTGAAAATGGTCACAAATTAATAAAAAAATAATAATTTTAATATTTACGTTATAAATAGTTATGTTCATTCCAGTTTTGCAAGTTTGAGCATTTTAACGAACGAAAATACCAGCCGATAAACATTCCGTTAAGTTGAGCTCGCTTTTCATTCAGAATATTTAGAAATTGTATTCCATTCAGTTGTATGCTGATTTATTATATTATAATTAATATTGAAAGAATCATAAATATCGATGCATTCCTTCTCTTGTAATTAATTGGTAAGTAAATTATCGCAGCTTGAGGAAAGAAAAATACATAAAGAAATTTCAACAGCTGCTATTTTAATGACATCAGTAAGTTGCAAAAAATACATAATTATGCAACATTTTAGTTAAAATATTCTAGCCAAATGCTATATTAATAGCCTTTTATACTCGATTCATCTGTGACCCCGTACTATTCTTGCGGAGGTGAAAAATTCAATGAGGTGCAGGGGACTTCTGTTAATCATGTTATTGTGAGCAATGTTAAGGCCTGAAATACACTATAGTGCATTTCCATACATGAATGAAACTGGGCTAAGGCTGTCGACGCCGGAAAGCAGGTGGACATCGCTATATTCGATTTCCCAAAGGCGTTCGACACCGTGCCGCATGAACAGTGGCGTAAATTTCTTTTTGACATTGGGGGGGATGGGGTTGATGAAAATTTATGAATGAAACGGGGTTTGGTGAAAATATCCATTACTAGCACATGTGCGCGCGAAGCGCGCAAAAATTTTTGCCATTTTGAAGGTAAATTTCTTAAATGTATTGTAATTATAACAAAATGCGCGCAAAGCGCGCGAAAATTTACCATTTTTAAGCTATTATGGTAAAATATGAGGTTATATTTGATCAAAAACACATGAATGGGCATCAACATTGGGGGGGATGATAAAAAAAAAAAAAAAAAAAAATGCTGATTTATTATATTATAATTAATATTGAAAGAATCATAAATATCGATGCATTCCTTCTCTTGTAATTAATTGGTAAGTAAATTATCGCAGCGTGAGGAAAGAAAAATACATAAAGAAATTTCAATAGCTGCTATTTTAATGACATCAGTAAGTTGCATAAAAATACATAATTATGCAACATTTTCGTTAAAATATTCTAGCCAAATGCTATATTCATAGCCTTTTATACTCGATTCATCTGATATGTGACCCCGTACGATTCTTGCGGAGGTGAAAAATTCAATGAGGTGCAGGGGACTTCTGTTAATCATGTTATTGTGGGCAATGTTAAGGCCTGAAATACACTATAGTGCATTTCCATACATGAATGAAATTGTATTTAGTGGCAGGTGAGTGAGTTAAATGACCGGAGTGTCCTCCAAGATAATCCGGTGTGGCACGTGCATTTGAATTCTTTCATTTTCCCGGTAGAGCTAGGTTGACCCCTTTCCGACTTATTGGAATAAGTCCAAAACTCCAGGGGGAACGAACGTATCAACGCGAATCGAGTATAATAGATTACATTTGCATAGGGATAATGGCATTGTCTTTGCTAACTCTCACGGGTTACCACCTTAAAGCAACTGCAAAGATACATCAGCCATTAAATTTACAATGGAAGCGAACTTAAAAGAACATATTTGTTGGCCTTCTTTATTGTAATCGCAAACCGGAAAAGATATAGAATGGTGAAAACAAAATTTAAGGTTAAAGGTCCCAGGAAATGCAAATAGAATTGATGTGGTTTGTGTCAAGTCTACAAGGAGGGACCAGAAAGCATTCAATATTTGGGTTGGTAATGATATCATTTGTGGCATCAATGATTTTTCAGAGAGTAATAGAAAATTCCAGGTGACTGGTGTGAATCTATTCATGACACTGACTGAAAATCAATAGTTTCACTAATGATGTCACTGGTAGTGTATTCTTTTTTCTGGCCCTGTTTATTGGAATGGAATGTTCCATAAAGATTTGGAGTAGGTTTATCATCTCATTTCCTGGGACCTTTAAACAGACTCGGTCGAAACATTGAAAAGATATTCCAGGAAAAGAGGGAGAGAGAGAAAGGTGGTAGGGAGAGAAGATTGAAATACTTGACAACATGGAGTTGTATAAACTTACACTTGGGGTCTTTCAGTTTAAAGATCAGTGAATTACTTGGTGGACCCCAGCCTGCTAGACTATGTGCAGCCACACGAAACTCATAGATCCCTTCTGTATTGAGATTCTTCAAACGGGCAACAGTTGATCGTCCTAAAATGTTATGGTCAACCCATTCTGTGTTCCCCTGTGGAGCTGCTACTCTGTATTGAACGAGGTATCCGGTGATCGACTGTTTTACATTTGCTGGCCTTCTCCATTCTATCCATATAGAATTGACAGTAAAGAAGACCACTTCTGGTGTCCCTGGACTTTCGGGTACTACATTTATTTGAAATATATAAATATTATATTGTTATTTAAACATTATCATACAATATAAACTACGAAGCAAGTAAGCTCTCACTCATGTTTTGTTAACGTTATCAAGTTGCAAGACATTCGGGTTTTCCTTTTCATTAAATTAAAAAAAAAATATTTAAACATTATCCTACAATTTAAATAATAATGAAGCAAGTATGCTCTTATTTTTGTTAATTTGTTTCGCAAGTTCTTTACCTACATTTTATTAGTCATCTTGCAGTTGAAAATATTACAGGTGTTATCACCCTCGATTTAGATTTGAGCTGTCCTCTTTCATTCATGAATAAATAAATCTCGAGCTTCTACTGTGAGTTCAACAACTTACACCGTATATTGCATCATTTATTAGAAAATGAAACGAAAATGAAAAAAAAAAACAGGGGTGTGATTCTTCAGGATTTTTCCTGATTTCAGGATTTTTTTATTTTCATAATTTCCGCAACTTTATATAATTTCAGCCCGATTTTAAGCATTCTAGGTGTTTTTACGCTGTTTTTCAGGATTTTTTTTTACAAAGTTCAGGATTTTTCCCAAAACTTAAATCACACCCCTGACAAAAGTCTGAAAAATGCTGTTTGATAAGCTGAAACCTAACATCTTTGTGTGGAACCAAGAACCGAAACAGAAGCCAGCGTGATATATTTCGCTGGCTTCTGTTTCGGTATTGCGTGCGGCGTTGTAAATATAGCACAGGGAATAAAGATGGCAGCTTCCATGATTGTTGTACAGTCGTGACATTTGTCGGAATAATCTCGATTTTTTTCGCAAGGAATACTCCAATGACCATGAAAACCATCTGGTACGTCTTATTTAGGGATATTTCATTATATATGTGCCGACAGATTTATGACAATGAATTCCTTTAACGCGGTAAATTGTATAGAAATGGGGTTCACAGCAAGTCATGGGTTATGGTCCTACACACAATGTTAGGTCACAGTCTGCCAAAACACTTTTATCATGAGCTTTGTTCATCTTCGTATCCGTTTTCAAATAAAAGATGAAATATGCGGTTAAAGTTATATAATTGAACGCACAGTAGAAGCGCAAGGTTTAGTTTTTGTGAACGAGGATAGATATTTAAAAAAAATAGCTCGATCTAAATCGGGTAGTGATAACACCTAAAATCTTTTCAACTGCATGGGCAGTAACAATGTCTCTGTACGTCTATATAAAAAGGAGTCTGCAATGTTTTGTCCTCTGAATATTGGTGTGGCAGGGCAGGAGGTACAGTCTCAGGACTCACAGTCCGCCTGCAACGGTGAAGAATAGGACACTTGATTCGGTTGACTATTCACGCAACATTAGTTTCACGCTTTATTCGGTTGTCGTCTATGGAGCCCGGACTATGGTTCCTGCCGGAAAATAGCTGCTTTACACCTGGCGGCTTATTAATTATTAACAGCACTATCATTTGCTGAAGTCAATGTAGTATGATGTACATCTACTAGTCACCATATATTGCGAAGGACATTTTATTCATTTTGAATAAAATGTGCAACTTTTAGGCTTGACATACCCCACAGTATTGAAAGGTATAATATCTACTGTTTGGCTTTGCAGAAATCAATTAGTTCGCCGATATGCATAACCAGTCATTATCCCAGCATCTTTTCCCTTTGATGCGATAGCACATTTCCTATTCCAACGGTCAGCGAAGAAAATCACTGAACATAGGAGAATTTCTATTCTAATGGTATGAAACATTTTAACATGTGGCACGTTTTGTTCAACAAATAAAGGCCAATATCAAGGCATTTCCTAAATCCCAATGGTTGTTTCTTCATCTGGTATATATGTGTTTAACTCTTCCAAAATCATATGCATCTAACAAGTTATGGTAAATTGTTACTGCGTTTGATGGCGTTAAACACCGTCATTTGAAGAGGCGTGTCACGCTTAGCATTATAGATCTTGTACATATTCACCTTGTGAGGATGGTCAGTATCAAAGTTCTCAAATCACCAAGCTCAACCTTACCTGTTCAAGCTTTCTAGCCGCATAAAATATCGTATTGTCATTTGCATATGGTAAACTTAGAATGAAACCGATTCCTGACGATTGATAAAATACATTAAACCATTTTGTAGATTTTTTTTACATAGCGCGCTTGCGATTACGAAGCGAATTTTACATCATTGCAAAGTTTTAATATTTCAGTTATCTAAAGGCTGATTTTTAACAAATATATATATGATAATATAATGCTCATAGATAGTTGATAATGTCATAAATTTTGATCAATGATACACAAAAAACTTTCCTTGCCTAATAATAAGTTATTTTTACAAAGAATGTAGTGCACTGCTGAGCGGAGCTTTGCCGCATGCATTTTCAGCAATAAGGCTAGATGATCTGACCTTGAAATGGGGTATAGAGAACTGATTTTCGGTTTTCAAAGCACATTGAAATATGTGGAGTACATTTTGACATACAATGTTGATTTTATTCTGACTACATTATATCTTTCACGCCCTTGCCCGCTATCTGTTAAAGGCTAAAGTCCTTCTTTTTTCACAGCCTATTAAATAAATTGACAGAGATATGATAGACCTCACGATAAATATTTATTGCGAAGCCTATTCCCGCTCCATTTTTTCAGCTTGGTACTCTCTCTTTGTGCTAGGCGTTTGTCCTTATGTAGCAAATATCCCGTTTTTAATATTATCACTGAATTCTTTCGCAAGCTGTCAATAATGGTGTTCCTCTAAACCATAGCTACTCCTAACTCTTAAAAAACATAAACATTCCGCAAACGCTGGCGGTCGTGTCCTGTTCCATCACGCTCGGGAATTCCCCTTCTGTTCACCTAGCCCACAGTGCTTCGTGCGTCATCCTTTAGGCTATATTAGAAAATGAAGATCTAAAATACAAACCATCGAACCACAATTTGCCTTAAAGGTCATGGCCCTATCTGCTAATAAATAGCCTCTTCCCCAGAAGCCCCAGATTTTTCCGGAAGTGTCACAATTTTGGTATCAGAAGAAAGCTGCTATTTTCTTCATTTACCTTCCCCTGTGAAAATCTTAGATGCCAAAGGGGGTTTGGTGTTGGAAGTTTATGAGCGAAAATGTGCCCAAATTTGGGTCTACCCATCTTAATTCTACACAGTACTCATGGCTTAGAACATCACGTTTTAGCTCTCGTATCAAAACGGATGAATATCGGCGCGAAACATGTGGGGTTTTGGAGTGAAGGCCAATCTATCACGATGAAAATTTGATATCCTTACATCGGGCCATTCACCTTTATTTAGAACACGTTTTTCTTCAACAAATAGACGTGCAAATCCCCTCAACTGCTGCTACTACTACTACTCCTCCTACTACTACTACTACTACTGCTACTGCTACTTCTACTGCTACACTAGCTGTCTGCTGGCTGCCGCCGCTGCTACTACTACTGTTACTGCATGTACTAGTAGATGCAGTACGTAGTAGCTACATATGTATCTCCACCTGAGTTAACTACTACTACTACACTAACTACTCCGACTACTACGACTCTACAACTACTACTACTACTACTACTCCTACTACTACATACTACTACTACTACTACTACTACTACTACTACTACTACTACTACTACTACTACTACGACGACTACTACTACTACTACTCCTAACTACTACTACTACTACTACTCTACTACTACTACTATACTACTACTTACTACTACTACTACTACACTCTACTACTACTACCACGACTACTACTACTACTACTACTATACTCTACTACTACTACTACTACTTATACTACTCTCTTACTCGCACAGTTTGTCACAGAGAAGCAGCCAAAGAAAGAACAGTCGCTACCAATTTTTATTCTCACCTGCAAGTAGTGGCATAGTATAAATTTGAAGAGATGAAGACACCCGCTGCACAAATTAAATTCGAAATAAAACAGATACTCTTGCTTGGTTCTATGCGTGCTTGTGTTAGTCGACCCCGCAGGTATCTCACACCGGTCTCTCATTGGATATATCAGTATAGTGTTTTAACCAATAGGAGCACACTAGGTGGGGAGATAATCGCTCTTATCGAAGTAGCTTCACGTGAGATTGTTTGTTTGATACACGTCCGTTTTTGTTCTACAACCTCGGCTTTGTGCTCGCTTGTAAAACTCATGCATAATGATGGCTTGGCTGAAGATTGATATTAATGTTCCGATGGGGGTTCATTTGAGTGCGCATAATTGCACGATCCAGGGAGATATCTCGTCTATTACACCCAACTCTTTTTGCTCGGTGAAACAACTCTTTTGCTCTGTGATCAGACACTCTTTTTGGCCGATCCAACTAAAACACTTAACGACAATGGGCCAATTGACCGTCATTTTCATCCCACAAAATTTAATGCCAAAACTCTCCCGTAAAATAACGATCAGTTGCCCGTTAATTTAACAGAAAATCAAAAATCAACAGTCATCTGCCGTTTAATACATGTATATTAAAAACAGCTTAAATTGTACGGGGATGTTCCCCGTTGTATTCACGGTTTCCCGTAACTTTGGGGTAAATTGGTCCGTAAAATACGGTTATCTTTAACTGTGCACGCGCCATGAGCTTTACATACCTCATGGTTAAGAAGTGAGGGTTGAAGGTGATCTCTGATTTAGAAAAAAATGTCACTTCTGAAGTCCGGACAAAGGGTGGTGCGAGTTTAATGTTCTTCTCCGTATAAACTAGTTTAAAACATGTTTTCATATCTCTCATATCTCGTCAATTATGTACGACCTAAGGTTAATCAAAATGTTTGTTAGCTCTATCGGAGGAAACAAATTTAGGTCGTGTCGGTCGGGATTTTTTAGATGAACTTCACAATGTTACTCTAAAATCAAACATCAATGAACTATCAATGTTTTGCCTTTTCAACATGTCAAGACCTAGGAAAGATCTTTTATTTACTGGTATTAGTTTTTTTGTTGTCTTAATTTGATGTTTTTTCGTCCTTCTGTATTGGTAAAAGAAATGTTTTTTTTTGTACAAAGTCAGGATAGTAAATAATATTTCGATGGTGGTAACTGTTGTTTAAAAATACGATCGTTAGTCAATCTTATATAGTTGTTGATGCGTTTGAAAAATAATTCTTACACCTTTGAAATATGCAAATATTTTGTTCACTTGACTACTGTCTAAAATAACTATTGCATTTCAAACTTAAAGGTTGTGCCGGGGGGGGGGGGGAGGTCGGATTATTTGGCATCCCTCGCGAAAATGCCACTTATATAAATTGCCCAGTAAAAAGTATAGAGTTCTATGGTGTTAAAGGCTGCATAATACGGTAATTTTTTTTTGGTAACTATGCGAAAACGTTTTACTGCAAAGGCCACACCATAAAAACGAATCTTCTACGTTAACTTCACGAAAAATACGATCAACTATGACAAATCAGGTCTTGGGACAATAAATTTGAGCAAAATGTGGTGCGATATGAGCCAGATTCTGTCAATACGTCGGGTATACGTTCACTGAAAACCTAAGTTGGTCAGCATGACTAACTTAAGTTAGTCCAGATGGTGCCCCCGTTTGACTACGTAAAGTCTAGTCAAAACAGGCATGACTACACATATGTGACTGACATTACCTAGTCCTGCATGCAGGACTACCTTGCATGCCAACTCAACATTAGTCCTGCACGCTTTGACTAACTCAGCTTGGACTAGCTTGGAGGTTAGTCATGCGATGTGAGCTAACTAAGCTAGTTTGCGGACTAAGTTTATGACATAACTTTAAGTTAGTCCCAGAATGGTGCCCCTTTTGACAAACATAACGTTAGTCATGCATTCAAAGCTAAGTAATCCAGGTTTGACTAGCTGGTCAACTAAGTCAAGCTGTTATTACTACCTTTCGGACTAACAGCGAAAAGTGTGATTATGGAACAAGTTAGTTAATCCAAAATGATGAACAAACTAGTCATGTACTCATTACACGCTTGTCATACAGGGCCTATTTTAGCAACGTATAAGCTAGCAATGCATTCTTGACTAGCTTGACAGGTGGGGTTTGACTAACGTCATGTTAGGTAGTCCGCATGCGCTAGAACCTCTCTGATCACGCACCCCGTAAGTGTGTGTGGTGACCCCCCACTGTGCCAACGTACGGGGGTGGTTCGTTCTGTTTTCAGTGTTTGTGTTGCTGAGCGCCGTACACTGTTAAAAAAAATGTTCAATAAAATACAGGGTTTTGACTGGCAGCTGGACTCAACAACAGTTAAAACTACGTTTTTTTTACAGGTATTGCACGTGTTCGAGTCCCTTTTATAAGCCGTTATTTGCACGTTTTGGAGTCTGCTGGACCAGTTAAAACCAGCTTAAAACGTCCGCTTTTTTAAGAACATTTTTACACAGTGTAGTCCCTCGTGTGCGTGTATCACGTCGTGCTCGACATCGTGGAGTTAAGTGGCGTGGTAGACCCATACATTGATGAATGAGCCTAAAATTTGAATAAAGAACGGTCTAAGCAGTCTAAGATTTTTGAATGGCGCGAAAATTGAATTTTCAAATGCAATTTTTCTCAAATTTCTTCTACGAACTAAAAGGTCGCGAACAAAATTGCTTTAAACGATGTCTTCTTGCCGTATGGTACAAATTAAATGAATTCATCAAGGGCGTTTTGGGAGGAATCAATCAGGCATATTAATGCCGATTTAGGGATTTTTTTTCCCTCTAATCTCCACAGGAACTCGGCAACCTCCAAATCCCAACTCTAGTATGGAACATCGGGCCTCCTTCCACCCCTGGGTTTCCTTGTGTTACTTTGCACTGTAACAACTGCGTCACAAGTTTCCTGTTTTCTCGTGACGGAGGTTTTATAAGGCATCAAGATAGTTGTACATTTATTAATTGATAACTCGTATACTTTCTAAGAGCGATATATTAATTATAGGCATATTTTTATCACTTGAATGCACTAAAAAGCAACTGCAACCAGAACAAATTGGTTTAATACCACGTTCAATTTTGTTCGAATCAATAACGTCTGTCTTCAAATGACCAAATGTCAGTTAAACCTTGTGATTCTCAGTTCACTGATTATTAGTGTATTATAAGGTTCATATAATAATGTTGCTCTAAATCAATCCAGTATAGTCCTTTAACACTTGTTTTTGCAGTGTATTTTCCCGCCATTTCATCAAATGCAATAATTACATATTCGACACGAATGTGAAGTACGTATTTTTTGACTTTTGATTACAAGTGAGAATATATTCGTAAGGTATACATAAATTTTGATTGAAACTTTGTCTCTTCAAACGTATCTGTTCAAAGCATGCATACGTTTCATGCAATACGATGTGCTTATTTTAGTAATAAGGGTGAGCAGAAAAAAGGAAACCCCAAACGACGCGCCCCTGCATTGTAAAATGTTTAAAATGATCCAATGATAGAAAGTACCCCTGATCTCTATACAATGGGTGGGAAACCTGGGCTTCGAAGGTGACACAATGGCTACTATTGGTCAGCCAAAAAAGAGCCCAAGCAAGTGTTAGAGCCGGTCATTTATACAAATTGTTCCCATTGAATTGTGGATAGCGACATAACTAGGCCAGTCAATCTATCAAAAATAATAGCTATACCTGGAAAAATTAATTGTGTGTGGAAAACATCTCTAAGAACCCTCCACATAAACATATTAAAAATCGAAAAAATGGAAGCCTGGGAAAAAATGGAAATTTGGCATAAAACCAAATGGCCGCCAGACCTATTAGTTTCAATAAGATGGGTACCTTTACAACTTATCTTTGGAAATATTACACATGACTAGCATTATACAAGTGTTGTATGAATTAATTCATAAAGTTACAGTAGGGGCCATTTAACCAGAATGGCGGTAATTTTTCAAAATGGCCGACAATTTCCGTCAAATCACGTTTGTTTTAAAAAATATATAAAAAATTCCATCGCGGTCCTTAGCACCAATATTTCTCCTGCCATCGCGGTGTTGAATTGATAGCCCATATGGAACCCTTTGACCTGATAGTGACCTTGGACCTCATAAGCAAATGTGTAATATCCATAAACCAAGTTTGATGCCAATTGAACTTCAACTTTTCAAATAAGGTCAATTTTATAATTTGACATCACATGACCGTTGACATTGGTATGTAACCTTTGACCTCGTCAACAGATGTTGGATCCCATGTTGCACCTATGACTCAAGTTTGGTTTAAATCCATCGAAGTATGCGGATATTACAGGCAAATGTCAACCCTCTTTCGTAAGACAACATCAGACTACATCAACAGACAACAACAGTGGACAAAGTGATAATTGTGTCTTCCTGCCTTAAAGGCAGGCAACACAAAAAGGATGGATAAATTTTCTATATTTGTATCTTTGATGCTAAAATTGGATTGAATCCATGAAATATGTACATTCCACAAAACTATTTGTTAAAACATTAAACCAATGTTAAAAAGGAACACTCCAAGGATTTTTATCAGGTCCTAAATACTTTATTTTATTTCAACGTTCTGATATCATTTGAACATTCTTATCTTGGTGTAATTTTTGATACCTGTAGATGTGAACAGTAACTCCATAGTGCTGAAATGTTATTAGTAATGCTAAAGGTGCAACGAGAGATTTCAAATAACAGGTGTCCCGAAAAAAAATGTGAAAATTCTGATTTTGGCACTGATGTAAAGCTTTATATCAAAAATATCCCATCTGTGAGGATTAAGCTGTTTCTTTGGTACAAAAATTGTGAAATTTCTAATTTCGTATAGGAGCAAAATGGAAATCAGCCTGTTTTCTGTTGAAATATATACAAATCACCTTTTGTTTTCAAAAACCAAATAATAGGTGGGGAATCTATTGAGCGTCTAATTTATATTAAATCACTACATATCACAGAAAATATGGATGACTTGAAATCTCTCGTTGCACCTTTAATGTTGTATAAAAAGGGAGCAGGACACCTCACGACAAGAGGATGTGAAATCTCAGTAATTATTGAAATTGGATAAAATAATGCTTTAATCTTTCATATTTATAATGAAGGCTTGATTCTCTAACATAATGCTGAAATGTTCTGCTTTTAGTGTTTGAAAAGGCATTAACGATGGCGCCAAGACTCCGTGCAATACCGCGCACAAAGTAGGTACAACACCAAGGAAGTGGAATACAATCAGGAATATATTTTTTTAACATTTTTGTCTGATATTTTCAGTGTGATTTTTTTAGGCTCTTTTAAAAGACATCTAGCTTTTTTCGTGGTAGATACCTTTAAACTTTCTTATGTTTGTAAAACACACCATAGCAAGTATTTCAAGATCATTATTGTAGTTACTACTACCGATAACGAGTGGATTTTTTTCATTCAATCTGCTAGGGCTACATTTTTTGACGAATTAAAAAAAGCCACAATGTTAATAATGCGACTTTTCAATGATTCTTTGCTCATAGACCTATTTAAATTTATATTACCATCTTTGAGGCAAGGCATAACACCTTGTTACACAATGTTTGTTGGTTCAAACCTGTGTAGGTATGGATAATGAATTTGATAACTCTTACAAACAAAGTTATGGCTCACAATGTAAGAATAGATAGTGATTTCACGGTACCCGAATATCGTGCTCAATATCGCTAGAAAATAACTCTGATGTTGAGTCCAACTACTCTAGTGTAATTGGTGGATTACCAACTCGGTTTTAAAAGCTGTTTGGCTTTTTTCACTAATCTGTGTTTTATGTTTTCATTTTTGGAGTTGTTTCTAAAATTTTGTACAATCTATGACCAGTGGTTTGGGAGGTAATCGGGTAAAAATGCTAAAAGAGTCCTACCTACCTAGCATTAATGTAGAGGGCCATACTAACTACCAAATGATGTCAAACCTTTTATGTAGTGGGAGGTAACGAACTCCGTGAATAAGGCTAATAGTAAAAACAAGTAAAACAGGAAGAGTTCCGGGGGGTGGGGGGAGGTGGAGTTGTGACAATTTCTGGAACAAGGATACGGATCTTACTGCCAGCATTTCCCCAACTTGAAAACATTTGTCAGCAGCTCAAAGACCATTGCCATTGTAGATGTGCTGATCCGGCTAATTCCATCTTTCACTTGCCAGATCAATATCTTCTACAGCCTAAGTACAATGCCTAAATCCCGGTCTGAATGCTCTTGAACTGTGTCGCAAAACATGCTCCATACAGCTGTAAGTCTGTCCAGGGACGTGAACCTTGCTTTTCTGTTCCATTAATTGCCACAAACTGCCACCTCCCCCTGGAAATCTTCCGGTTTTTACTGTTTTTTACAGAAGTTAAACAGCCAATTGTTCAAACTCGTGAAGTAAGGGTCCTTTTCATTATGTCAATTTGTCCTTTAACTCCGTGTGCCATTCCCACAACCGATTGCCAAGAGTTCTTGCATACGATTAGTCCAATGACGGTACGATGAGAAGTCCACACACTTCTGATGACGTTGTAATTCCAAACCTTCTCCTTAATTGGACATCAGCATCTTGGTTTCGAAATTACCAATGGAACCAAATGAAATCTGGACTAGCTGATCATATGCCTTTAAGATGCCATCCCGAGGATGCCGTGGACCGAGTGTCATGTGCTGTGTTCAACAGCCCTTAACTTTATAAGTATAGCAAGAGGAATTGACTCATTTTTTTTTTTCAATAAAGCTTATTAATTCTGCGATTTTCCGGCATGGCAACGCGTAATAATGTCCTTGCGCTTCGGGATAACATTATTATTATTTATTTTATTATTATGCCTAAATCTAGTTAGGGCCGCAAGTTTCTTCTGTTATTCACTCACTACTACGTTTAGGGCGAAATATTGCTTCCCCCTAACGTACCCATTAGTATTGCGGGTTATGATAACAAAGGATATGAACATTTAATTTATTGTTGTACGCCGGGGCGGCTCTAAGGGATTTTGCTGTAGACCGCCAGTATAGTACAATCCAGCTATAACCTTATGGATAATGCCACCTTCGCCCCAACGGTGTTTTTAGGTCTTACTATTATATATATAATTATAATTATTATACATATTAATAATTTATTTGTAATATATTATGTTTAAAGAAAGGTGTTACTGATACTATCCGAATATTCCGACATTAGGAATGACAAATACTTTGCTTGTTATGTACCCCCTTTTTTTGGCCATTCAAAGGTGTCAGAGAGCTCTCCAAAAGAAAAAAAAAAAAAAAAAATAGGAAGGACGGAAGTGGTAAAGGAGGGGCTTCAAGAACTCAAAAAACTAACCTGGTTATTAGTGCTAAAATATTATCTTTCAAAACTTGTCTATGTAAACGGCCTCTCGACATCCCCCTGTCCCTAACGGAAGTACTCATAGGGTCTTATTTGTCCGATATGTGACCTTTTGACCTTGGGTGCTACACATATATGTGGATTATGTTACTACATACAAATTTTATTAGAATTAATGACCCGTTTCTTTAACGAAGTATTTGCTGACATGCAATTTGATCAGAATTCATTTCCCTGTATGGAATGGAAAAATATATGGTTTGAAACAGAAAACACCATAAATATACTTACATGTATGAAAACACCCAATTTTTGTTCATATATAAAATATTTGTTATTCATAGTTACAAAAACATTAGTTGGAGTGAAAGGCAAAATTAAAGTGGACGCTTTTCGGTTCCGAATTGGACGCGCGTGAAAATCTGCTTCGCCCTTAATTTCTAGACCGATGAACATTGTTTATTTAAAGTTCTTTCACTAATAGTAACACCCTTATGGGTAGTCATGGCAACTGCAGAGTTTCGCTGAGTTATTGCAATCCGGTATTTCTTCGAGATATGTACAGTAATAGGTTTGAAAGTCATATTGAGAGCGAAGTAGGTTGGGTTGCGTTTATAGTTTTCCATTATCGTTCGAATCATTAACATGATTAAGTCTACAGGTTGTGTGATTTATAAACATTGTTTTATGCTTGTCCATTCTTGTCTTGACATTATAAAAAATGAAACGAAAACTTCTGCATGTTCCACTTAGTTCTTCACAATGCATCGAGGCAGATATAATGCGATGGTTCCAAAAAAATCTATGGCCTAATATTATCTCAAGCCTAGACTATGATGGAGCCGGCAGGCATATGTTAAGAAATCTTGTTAATTTGTAGGCTATCTTAAATATTACGACCTGGACGGGGATGTGTAAGTTACAACATGATCTTTCTCGTTGTGGCATGTGGCACCATGTCGTTCTGATTCTGCAACGAAGATGTCAGAGACCTTTTTCAAAGGTATCATGTTTATTAACGCGGTTTGCAAAACATAAACGTCAATATAAAATGGATAAAGTTCAAATAATGAAATTATCTTCCTTTCAAAAAAAGATTGTTATTGATTAAGAATGATAAGTGCTCTCATTGACAACGCAGAAATTGTACAAGCAAATGTTGAAAAAAAATGTATATGTCCAAATATGTCGTGATATTGGCTGGGTAACCTCTCGCCTTTTTGGAAAAAAGATATACAGATCTAGTTACGAGAAATATCCGGGGGTCTCAACAAACCTGCGTCGTTGCTGGGTAACTACCAACAAACGTCGCATTGGAACATAGCGTGGATCACGACACCCTCTTGGGCTGACTGTACTATGACGCAAAACGGACACCAGGCGGTAGCGCAAAAATCTCCACAACCACCACCATCTATTCCTTGTCTTGCTCGAACCTTGCCGCGGACGTCGCAAATGGCAAAAAAATTAACAATCGGAATCCAGAAGCAACACAAACAGCAACAGATGAAGCTGCCACCCGTAGCCTCGGCATTACGACCATGAGTATAGCATGGGCAAAAGAATGCTTCTATACAAATGCCAAAGTTGTTGAAGCAACCGCAAAGGCCATGATTCCAGCTACCCATCTTGGTGAAAGGATACCGTTCTTATTTGGTAAAGCAATACAAAAATAACGATAGTACAGGACACCAGAAACGTATGTCGATAAATGAGATAAACAGCTAGTAAGTCGGCGTTATAGCTTGCCTTAGCTTGTGCTTCGCGATTCTAAAGGTCGCGCATTGATTTTTATCTTTGGCCTACAGTGACTGCATGGATAGGCCAATGTCATCGTGCTGGGTGAGAGATCAATATGTTAACATATCAAAAGTTTACCAATATCAAAGGAGTGGAATATGTATTTTTAAGGGGGTAATGTTTATACAGGGGTCAAAATATGAAAAGGGTCAAAACGCGTTGAAAGGTATACCAGCTTGTTCGTCATCTTTCAAGGATTAAAAAAGGTAGAGTTTGCCCTATCTGCAGGTTGTAGTTCAAACGTGATAGTTATCTGACCATTCTGTAAATTTTACACCAGAATGACCTTGAACTGTTATGTGTCTATTGTACTAAAACTATAGATCATAGATAGGGCAAACTATACATTTTCAAAACCTTAGGAGTAGCCCAATAAATCTTTTAAATCGATTCTATTTTTTTTACTCCTGTACAAACGTTTCCCCTTATCTGCAGTAAATGTTCCACTAGTTTTGATAAACTTTTGATATATTACTTTTGGACAATCTCACAGTATATTAACACCAAAATTGTTTCTTTTGCAATTGTTTTGGGTCAAATCATAAATACATTAGACTAATGGGTTAGCCAGTGTCATCGTGCTGGGTGAGAGATCAATATGTTAACATGCTGTGTAACACCTCTGTGCATACAATGTTAGTAGATTTTGAGCACTGCCTGCTTAATTAACTTCATCATAATCACTACATCTGTCTAATGACATGGCCGAATATATTTCTTGGGCTTTACCTATGAACACTGACTGTAGCAACAAGGTCCAAGATTCCTTGGGCTATTTCAAGCTATTGGCAATTTTCTCAAAGTGTAAGAAGTACTTGTCTACTTCTTGTTCCTGAAATTTTGGAACCAGGCGAATATTTCTCGCCGCAACAAAACCAGCTAGGGCTTGGAAGAATCTGACGAGCTAGCCTGTTGTTTCAATTTTTGTAACTCTAATTGAGCTTCTCGCTCCTTTGGTTTCATCTCCATTTCCATTTCCTTCTGTTTCATTTCATTTTGCATTTGTTTGCTTTTCTAATTCCTTGTCTTTTTCAATTTGCAATTCCATCTATTTTTGTTGCATTTCTTTTTGCATTTGCAATTTTTCTTTCTGTAATTCAATTTCATTTCCTTTTGTTCCACTTGCATTTGCATTTTTTTAGCTCAAGCTCTTTCAATTTGACGACATCACTAGTGCCATGTTCCTGAATTTCTTCTAACCTATTCAAATTGGTAATTAAGATGATGCAATGTAGATGATGTCATTTATATTATTTCTAATTGGGTAGAGTTAGGCTATGTTTATGCATGATGATGTGGTAATATCTATTTTAGGTATTAGGAAATACTTGCTGTGAAATATTGTGTATATATTGAGATCTTGGTGAGAAGTTAGATTTGCCAGTAGTCAGCTATATAGTAGAGTATATAGCCAGTTGTTTAGTTGTGTATCTCAGTATGAGGTTAGGGCAGTGCATAGTATATCAGGATCAATTGATATTTACCACAGGAGCTGCATGTGAAAATGTATTTCTCCGCTGTCATCTTCGAGGCCAAAAGTGCTTCAGTTTTTGGAATCAAAAAGGATTCCAGTTTGTGTTCCTAAAAGTGGACATTTAATTACGACAGACGGACATCTGGTGGTGATACTTGGATGGTATTGCATAAATAATAATGTCGTCGAGTGAAAACCCTGTCGTCTTGAACTGCAGGACAACATTTATCTTCAGGACTGAGAAGATTCCCATGGAATATTCCTGTGTATTTTATAAGAACTACATGCTGTCATTTTGGGGTCTTTGCTGTGAGGACATATCATCGTTGAACTGTTGAACTGCATCGCTTCTTTTAACCCGGGACATTAGAGCATTTGAAAGCTTAAATAACTTATGTATCACTGAGTGTAATATTTGTTATTGTGTTTTGGACAAACCAATGTGATTAAAATCATTAAATTTGTGTTATTAGAAAAAAATTCAGATAATTTGTGCACAAGGCTCATCTACCTTTGTGTGAAGGGTATTTCTAATCTTTGACGTCCACGAGACGCCGTAACAAAATCCATTGGAAATTTACAATTTCTCGAATAAATCTGTATACGTATTTAACACGTATATGAGTATTTGATGTGAGAGTTAATCGGGTTTTCAATAGCGTTGCGGAGGAATCGCTGGAAGACAGTGGCGTACCGAACGGCGGGGCAGGGGGGAAAGTTTCCCCCTCTGGCTCGAAAAGCGGGACATATGGAGACCAAATATGCATTTTCATCCCCTTTTTCGCGGAAGTTTCGACAAATTTCAGCCTAAACTTTGGCAAAATTAAAGTAATTCGGCAATTTTCGCGCGCTAAAAAAAGCGCGCGCATTTCGTCGTCAAATTTCAACTTTATGGAAGCAGAACAACTGGGACGACTTCGAATTTGCCCCCTGGCGGGACGACTTGGAATTTGCCCCCTCTGGGTCAATTGCCTCGGTATACGCCACTGCTGGAAGAAGTATGTCTGCGTCCTGTATTGCACAAATCCGTACTGTTTGCAGGAAGAAAATCAAATTGTGACCTCTATTTTGCATAAAGGTTTAGCTTGGAACTTAAAGACACTATCAGTGATTTGCGAAATCAGCAAATCAAAATAATCATCAAAAATCAGATTTTAGCATGTATGTAACAAGTGCAGGTATCCTAACATACCCTGCAATGATAAGACCAGAGCAACCTAATAAGGACAGAATCCGATATTTAGACATTACTGTCCGTACGGACAATGACTAATCACCTAATTGAATGGAGAATCGTATCTTGAACACTGCCGTTTTCTTTCTCTTCCTTTTGTGTCAATTTTACAGCTGGAAACGGTAACTTATGAGAATTCTACAGACCTTATCCTTCCCGCTTTGAAGCCATTCCTGCAAATTTCAAATATTTTTCAATCACTGATAGTGTCCTTTTAAACCATATGATGTTTCTATCACTTCATCTGTATAGATGAGTTGACATCAATGTTTACAAACAAAAGGTTTGAAACCTGGTCCTACTGAAATGTCCAGAGGTGCGAAGAGTATACCCGCATAAGTTACAGCATTCAATAGCCTTATCACGCCTGATTGAGCGCGAATTTTAAAAGCCCAAGCCGTAGGTGCTCACGCATACTGCCGGGCAGTGCTTTGTTCCGTTGCTGCTTTGACTTCACCTTTCAACTCATTTATAGGTCTTGGTAAGTCTATGCCGTTATGTTGCTTTAAATAGCGGCCAATAAGCGCTAGAAAATCGATATTTTGCTTGCCGATAAGTGTCTATTGGAACATAACGTTTCGGCGCCATGTTGGTTCACAGTCCTGAATTTTGAATTATGGTATTCCTTTTAAGATGAATGTGTTTACGGGTCTGATAAGAAGATAAGGTGATTTTGATAACACCATTGTAATGAGGGTAATGGGGACCTTTTTATCTTCCAATGACCGCCCTCCTGGAATTCAAACATTTGATTGCCATGACAATATCATAATCGGTCATTGCGATCAATTGCTCATTTGATTCGTTCGAACATTCGAAAAAGAAAAAGAAAATTATTTCCCAGACGTAGTACTGAATGGTATTTACAGGCCAAAAACAATTGACACATGACGTTAAGGCTTTTGCAATTTCAACGAAACTAGAACTGGTTCGTATTCATTTAAACCCATCAAATACTATTCCCGACAGTGGCGTACCTAGGGGGTGGGGTGTGAAGTGCCCCCTGCTCAGAACCTTGCCCCCCCCCGCCAGCCTCCTCCCCCTTGAACTGAACCTTTTTGTACAGTGTCTATGGCGAAGGGCCCCACAGACACTATCATATGGATGATTCACCAGACGGACATAAAGGTTTTGTTATTTTCTCTGTTAGTTTTGATTATTTCATGTATAATAACATAGATCACTACAAACAGTCTCTTGGTTTTCCAGTAGTTTGTATTTTTATTTTTCCTGACCTTCCATTGGTGGGCAGAAAGGGTGGGGTCCTGGGACCCAACTCTAATAATCCTCCTTACGCATCACCAGAGTGTATTTTTTTTTCACCAAAGATCTATACCTTTAGTGTGCAACGATATATTTAAATATTTGGTGCCGTAACAGAACTTTGAGTTTTTTGCACTGATAAAGTTTTTCATAAAAAATATCCCAATCTGTAAAGATTAAGCTGCACATTAATTTCATTGGTAAGCAAAAAACTGTGTAGTATCTAATTTTTGTAATTGAGTCAATACAAAATTCAGCAGCCTGCGTTATGTGCATATACTAAACCAATCAAAAATCACTTCTTGTTTTTCACTTAAGACAATTCGGTACACAAATACAATTAAGAAATCTGACATGACCTATCTTGTGTGCCTTTAACTTTGCAACTCTGTATATTATAAGTGTTTTTTTATTCCTTTCTTAATTCTACCGCACCATGAGGAACACGATTTTTATCAAGATTCTTTGCCAAAATATACAATAAAGAAAAGAGTTTCTTACTCATGTTTGGTGGTATCTAAGAATTAAGCCTATGCGGGGCTTAATATGGTTCAAAGAAATGGGAAAAATCCCCAGAAATTAAAGGTATAAAATATGGTCCTGCATTCATTACTATTTTGTTTGATGAAATGGTCTTTGTTCATTTTTTAAAATAGCGATTCGGTCACGGAAGGGAATACAACTTTGTTTTAGGTCCTGAGTACAAAAATATTTGGCTGATAGCATTGCATCTATTTTCTACTTTTGCTACTTCCTTAATGTATTAACCGTGGGGAAGAATTTTTGGTCAAAACTAAACTCAACCAATATTTTTGTAGTCATCGTGTAAGTAGTCTCTCCGTACCAAACGCACAGGCACATCAGTGATTTGCTTAACAGATACAATTCATCCAAACTCAATGTAGGGCAGTTAAAGTACAAACATGCATAGCTAATAGACCTATTCAATATGACGTCAGCCACCAGAATTGTTGGTGGACAAGATGCATAAATCGATCCATTTTTACCATTGCACAGGGATCAGGGACAGGTGAATGTAATTGTGCATGGATGCATCGTCATGCACCACAGGCTGGCTATTGAATATGGTCTATAGACTGTGTAAATCGTATGACCTGATAGATCTTATAGGTCCAATAATGCCATTTATGAGGAGATAGTGTTCCGTACGGAGATTATACTCTGACCAGCTCGAAGTATGAAGTAGCGGCGCGAGCGTATAATTGAAACCTACTTTCAGCGCACGCGTAGATAAAGCACAATCGCACTGAAACTGAAAGGCGGCAACTGGGTGGTACGCGCGCGTCGCCACTCATACTTCAGAATCGAGACACAGTAGATAAGTAATGCCGATTCGGAACATGTATGCCGGAACTGTGCAATCCTGATTCACAAAATGCCCTATTTCACTGAATTACTTTATTATGGTAATGACGGGCCATTTTATTGCTTCAACAATCAGTTGTCTACCTACCGCCATAAACTCCTAAAAAATAATTCCGACTGTGGTCGGTTTTTCACATCGTTTCACCGTCATAAAATTAATCTGCCATCAAAAAGTCTTCCACGTACATTGATGTCTTTGCTGTAGTGTCTGATTACTCTTTGTTTTAAACGCAATTCGTTTAATAATCAGACAACAGTTAGGGAACACTCAAGATTAACAAATAACATTTGTAACTGGTTTGACTCACTCAACCTCTTCCTAACTATCCGGTTGCGAGTCAAAATAACATCGAAAGTTTAAAGCAGAATATGAGTAAAAGTAAGCGGCATTTTAGAACCCTTCACTTGGTTATATTTATATCACTTCGTCAGTCTTTTGATTTGTTCACTTAACAATATCTGTTAGGTTTAAAAAAGTCACATTGTATTTGTAAACTCGTCCACCATTGATATCAGAACTAACTGCAGCAGACAAATGCTAGTTTGTCTATGGCGACAAGTAATATCCGGACGGTTTTATTCTATTTGTTTGTGGAAATTTGAATTTTATGTGTTTCAGATTACACACCGTCGCTCACATAATATCAAAATGCAAAATTATATCATGGAATCGTTAAGAACAAAAGTAGAAGAAATATAATCGGTTCAAATCATTTTTGATGTCAACCCTGTACAAAGCTGTTACTTCACTGCATGTCCCTTGGAACCTGTGTACAATGAAAGATCAGAAATTCATCATCTTAGTATTACAAGTTGTAATTGACATTATGCAATTTTGGGAGATAATTATAGTGATGTTCGGGTTCAAAGAGTATAATCTCTAAAATGATATATTTTGTTATGGCTTCTGCTTTCTTGGACATTTAATTTTGTCACAAATTCCTTCCTTTTCGAGATTTTAAAGGCCAATATATCAAAATGACCAAAATGTCATTAGAACTTTGTAAATATACTGAAGTGATGGATTAAATTATAAAAGATTTGATAAAATACTCAAATAAAGGCACGGTATTGTGATAAAATATACCAGACATTAGTATATACTATCAATAGAAAACTACAGTTTCTGGTAATTCTTAAAATAACCTAGCTCGAGTTTAAATGTTCAAGGCTCGCAACAGCAATAAAAGATCGTACTTTCGTTGGAAACGGCCTTCTAATAATATGAAACAACCGGGAAATAGCGCCATGTACGTGTCTAAACTGCACATCCATTAGTTGTTTTATCGGTTCAGGAAAGTCAAGTTAGAGGTCATTTTCTTGAGGTGGCACTAATTCATCATGGAAGGACATAAACTTAGCATTTCCAGCTCTGCCGTTGTACAATCTGGGAATCTCAGACTAATTCTCCACTAGTTTATTTATGGTAAATACGCATTTTTTAGCATTCTAGTTCGCAGGGTTATAGTTTCCTATGCAATTACCAACGTAACTAGGCCAAAATATCCCAAATTTTGAACATTGGCCGCGGCACCGCTCCAGCGAAAAAATGTGCTGTTTTATTGCTTTAATACAGGAAAAAAATCGCAATCGCACACTGCCGGTAGCATAGCATAGTCCGGGCCCAATAGTCGACAACGGAATAAAAGGGTGAATCTAATGTTGCGTGATGAGAGGGTCAACTGAATTGATTGGGCCCCATGTCACATTGTTCCCGGACTGTGAAGCCCGGAGGGACTTATCTCTTGCCACACGGTTGAAGTAATCATTGTCCGGCGGGTATCATAGACCGGGCTCATAGACGACAACGGAATCGGAATAAAGCGTGAAACTAATATTGCGTAAAGAGTCAACTGAATAGTTGTTGCCCTATTGTTCACAATTGGTCCGATGTGAGTCCGGAGACTATATCTCCTGCCACACCCGGGTAAAATGGAGTATGGTCCAGAGGAAACTATAGGTCCGGGCTAAAGAAACGGAAAGCGTGAAACTAATGTTGCGTAAAGAGCCGAGGAAATCGAGGCCCTATTTTCACCGTTGTAGGCGGACTGTGAGTCCGAAGGACTATATTCCGGCCACACCGCCAAATCACATGTCAAATCAAGCCTTAGTAAAGACTACATAAATATCGTGTTTTCCGATCTATCAAAACGGATTGAAATATTGCCGAGAATCTTTACAAAGAGATATAGGGGTACAAATTCAAACAAGATGAACACTTTATTTAATTCAATCCGACCCGCCCCGTTGTTAAGAAATGGCAGTATTGTTTCGTTATTCAGAAGAAAAATTTGGTCAAAAATTGATTGTATGCTTTTGTCTTGTATTAAAGGCACTATCCAGTGATTTGCTAACTCAGAAAATTGAAAAAAAAAATGAAAATCAGATATTTGCAATGTTTGTAACAAGTATAAGTAATCCAAACATACACTAAAAAATGCGAACTAAGCAACCTGAAAGCAACCAAATAAAGAAGAATCAGCTATTTCAGTAATTACTGTCCGTCCGGACCACTTAGTGTACACGTAATTGAATGCGAGATTGAGTCTTCGAAAACACCTGCTAATTTCTTAACTTATCTGTCCATTTTTAAGTTGCCAAAAATAACTTATGCGAATGATTGACTATCCTTCAAGCTTAGGTATTCCTGCTAATTTAAAATATTTTGATTCTTGTGAGTGAATCACTAATGTTGTCTTAAGAAAATATTGTTGGATTATTTTCAGAATGACCAATACACGAAACCACAATCATATACACCTGGCACCAAAAGTATCTCGGAATGTTTTTCGATCGTATTGTGTCACAGTCAGACCATTTTGAAAGTTTCGAAATATACATTTTGTTGCAAAAAATTAAAAATGTTTTTTATTTTTTAACACCTCGCTTGTAAAAAAGAGTGCAAAAAATAAGGCTGCGATAGAGCGCCCGAAAAGACGCAAACACACCCCAACCACAAAGTGCAGCTTTTTGGATTTTTGAATGGCCACTGTGTGGTACTACGCAATAATACGTGTGTATTGATTTTCACAAAGAGGTTTCCGACCCTGAATGAGCGAGGAAAGCTGAAACCTCTTGCAATATTGATTGTGTTACACGTGTCGTGTCCCAGTACACGGTAATGCCCATTGAAAACTCCCCCCCCCCCAAAAACTAACTTTTGGTTTTGGGGGTTGTGCCTCTTTTGGGCGTTCTATATGGCCATTTCAGCACCTTTTTGTTACCCGCTAGGTATAAAGAAAGAAACAAGGACCTAGACATATAAACTGTATATTCGAAACTTTCAAAATTATTGGATACTGGCACAATACTGATCGAAAAACATTGAGAGGATAATTTTTGTGCCAGTGTAGGACGCCAACATGAGCTCTGTTCCCCCCCCCCCCCACACCTCGCACATGCTGGCCTCATATGATGCATGTATAAAAGGTTATCTCTTGGTATGCTCTCCAAGCCCAACTGCTTGACTGAAATGAAATCGGATCTTTGTTTATAATAAACATCCTAACACCGGGCCTTCTTACATAGCACCGCATAACGTTATTAAAAAAAAATTGTATTAAAAATGTATATCAGCTTCTAGGACACCCAACCAATGAAAATTTACCCAATATACTACCAATTATCGATGGAAAACTATCATTTATTTTTATTTTTTTTTTACTGACAATAATCTTTCAGAATCATGAAACTAGATCGTCGGTGTATGCGTTTGCGAAAAAAATAAGTTTTCCGAAAAACAAGTTCGCTAAACCAATGTATAATGAAAGTGGTCAGGGGTGTTCCCACACTTTTTAAGAGGGGGGGGGGGGGGGGGAGGGTATGAGTCTGTGATTGCCTCTCCAAACCATGTCATTTGCCAACACAATTTCAAAAATGTCCGGGCGATGCAGCCAAAGCCTCATTCAACATATAGCAACTCACCCAACATATCAAAAGAGAATTACACACCAAGGACGGAGTGCAAAACCACAGACCAATTGTGTTGCTTTCATGTGGGTGGGTCATGGGCGTTCCCATGATCTACATACGACCTCGTCCATTGTGGGACGGTATTTCCCACAAAAAGAAATCTGAAATAACCCTTACTAGTGGAGGATGATTCTCAGCTCCCAACTGTTTGAATTAAGAAAATATTCCTGGAAAATATATAAAAAGAAATCCGT
Source organism: Ophioderma brevispina (assembly GCA_023653785.1). Taxonomy (NCBI): domain Eukaryota; kingdom Metazoa; phylum Echinodermata; class Ophiuroidea; order Amphilepidida; family Ophiodermatidae; genus Ophioderma; species Ophioderma brevispina. Next base: position 54,195 of record JAMKCH010013011.1, read on the forward strand.
TTTTGTTCGTCAACATTTCGCTTTAACGTGTTAAACCCATGAAAAATGTACGGCTCGCTGCGCTCGTCCGATCAGTTTACCCGGCGAGCGAAGCGTGGCGGAAAATTTCTGAAATTAGAAATTGTGTTGTCAAAATGAACAGTTTTGCCGGCAACACTATCTTTTTACCGTCGGTTAAGAAATCTGAGGAGCGGGAGGAGAGACACCAATATCATTACAAAATTGCTCAATTATACTGGGAAGTAATATCAGTAACAAAATATGTTATTTCATTACAGTATTCCTCCTAGCTACATCTTATTTTACAAAGCAGTAACAGCACATTTTGAAGAGCGCCTCCATTTTTTTCCAAAAATTGAGATTTTTGCACGGTTGCTTTGGTAATTGACTAATTAAACTATACATGTGACTGGTAAAGCTCGAAAATATTTATGTGTCGCAAAAGAAGGGATCTTGTACTTAGAATAATAAACCATTTGCACGATCCCCATAATGCATCTCGTATTGTGCCCATTTCCATCCGGGAACTTGTACCAGTGTTCTTGTTTACAAAAAAAAATGTTGTTCGTTCGCGTCGCCGAACAGTGCCTAAAATTACAATACAAAGTACCTTTTCACGTGAAGTTAATCTTACCAAAAAGTAGAAGAATATCAAAGGAACAAAAACAATCGAGGCACTGGTGTTGAAATTCACGACAAAAAATGATATTTTCGATCGTAACTGTGCCCCACTTGTCACCTGCCGGACGATTACACAACTATAGTGCAACGTCACAGATAGTATAGGGTAAGTTTTCTGGTATTCTCATTACGCTCTTAATCGTATGTTTTTAGCCGACTTGAGGCTGGTACAAGTTCCCGGATGGAAATGGGCACAATACGAGATGCATTATGGGGATCGTGCAAATGGTCTATTAACACTTAAGTGACCGGGGGGGGGGGGGGGTTTTTTTTTTTTTTTTTTTTAAAAAAAAAAAAAAAAAAAAAATCGGCCAAGCCCCTCCTTGGGCACTAACGGAACTCGTCTGAGAATATTTAAAAAAATCGAAGAACCATAGCCATTTTTTTTTGCTGTTATATGTGCACACATACATGTAAGTAAACAATTATTACTAACAATAAAAATAATTAACCATTTATGTGCTGAAAACAAACAATTTCATTGTGGACTTTGCTAAACCGTTACTGTACAAACTCTATGGGAAAATGACGTGTATTTTGCAACACCTGTAAAAAATACAGGATGTATCAAACTGCAAGTTTTGTGTTAAATGCAATAACAGCACATTTTTTAAAGAGCGCCCCCAATTTTCAAAGTTTGATAATTTTGCAGGATTATATTGGTAATTGTCTAGGAAACTACACCTACGAACGAGAATGCTAAAAAATGCTCAAGAATTGGGATCCCAGATTGTACTTAACGGCGGAGCTGGAAATGGCAGTTTACGTCCGTCCATGACGAAATAGTGCCACCTCACGAAAATGGGGAAGGGAGGGGGCACTGAAATTGGAAAGGGTATGTGCGGCCCTTAAGACCCCTTTTCGCGTCTCTCCAGCAGTTCCCAAGACCCTCAGTTGAATCATAATTCAGTTCTTAAGGTCCCCTTTTCAGAACATTTTGGCCCCAGAAGCTGAATTTTAGCCAAATTTCAGCTCCCAAGCCTGCAAATTTCTCAAATTTTCAGTTCCAAAGTCCCTACTTTCGGAGACAAAATCAGTTCACAAGCCCCCAAGTTCGAAAATCGTGGCGCACATCCCTACGTGAAAAAAAAAGTTGAGTCCCCCCCCGGGAAAATGACCTTTAACTTGACTTGCCTGAACCTATAAAACAACTAATGGATGAGCGTAGATACGTACATGGCACTATTTCCCGGCTATTTCATATTGGAAGGCCGTTTCCAGCAGCCGTTTTTCCAGAATTATTATCGGAGATCTCCGATATTAATTATTCTAATTACAAAATTCCTTCGTTTGCGACACATAGACATTTCGAACTTTACCATTCACAGGTATAGATTACTAGCCAGTTACCATTGCAACCATGTAAAAATCTCAAAATGTTTGAAAAATTTGGGGCGGTCTTCAAAAAAATGTGCTATTATTGCTTTAAATATATGTAATTTGGTTCTTAGAGTAGATATCAACATAAAATATGTTTAAAAAAGGTTTGATGTAAGAGTGCAGGGCTCATTGGAATTTTTCGTCTTTTTGCCCAATTTTTGCGTGTTTTGAAAACAACAAATAATAATAATTTTTTTTGTTTTGCTGATTTGGTGTTGTCTTGTGACCCTTTACATGTGGTATATATTTCGCGCAAAATTCCCTCGGGAAAGTGGTTTCCTTAGTGTAGGGTCCCATGCCCCCCCCCCCGGGGAATAACGGGAGTGAAAACCCCTTGGTCACTTAAGTGTTAATATCGGAGATCCCGGTAATAATTCAATGGCTGCTGGAAACGTCCTTCCAATATGAGATAGCCGGGAAATAGCGTCATGTACGTGTCTTCGCGTATCCATTAGTTGTTTCATTGGTTCAGGCAAGTCAAGTAAGAGATCATTTTCGTGAGGAGGCACTGTTTTATAATGGACCGACAGAAATTTGGAGTTTTCAGCTCCGCTGTTAAATTACAATTTTTGATCTCGATTTTAATTACAAAATCGCTTCTTTAATGACAAATACACACATATATTACCGTTCGCAGTTATCGTTTACTAGACAATTACCAATATTGCAACCATGTAAAAAATATCCAAAATGTTTTTTGAAAAATTTGGGGCGGTCTTCAAAAACAAAATGTGCTATTATTGCTTTAAATATATGTAATTTGGTTATTCTAGAGGAGATATCAACAAAAAGATGTTTAAAAAAAAGTTTGATGTAAGGTGCAGAGGCTCATTGGATTTTTCGTCTTTTGCCCAATTTGTGTTTGAAAACAACAAATAATAATAATTTTTTTTGTTTGCTGATTTGGTGTTGTCTTGTGCCCCTTTACATGTGGTATATATTTCGCGCAAACTTCACTCGGGAAAGTGGTTTCCTAGTGTAGGGTCCCACCCCCCCCCCCCCCCCCCCCCGGGGAATAACGGAGGTGAAACCCCTTGGTCACTTAGTGTTAATATCGGAGATCACGGTAATTAATTCAATGGCTGCTGGAAACGTCATTCCAATATGAGATAGCGGGAAATAGCGTCATGTAGTGTCTTCGCGTATCCATTAGTTGTTTTCATTGGTCAGGCAGGCACGGTAAGAGGTCCATTTTCGTGAGGAGGCCTGTTATAATGGACCGACAGAAATGTGGAGTTTTCAGCTCCGATGTAAAATGAAATTTTGGATTCGATTTTCATTACAAAAATGCGCTTCTTTAATGACAAATACCCACATACTAGTACCGTTCGCAGTTATCGTTTACTTGACAATTTACTAGACCAACTCGTTTGCTACAACTGATGCCAAAAATCTCAAATTTGAAAATTTGAGGCGCTCTTCAAACTGTACTTAAATGACTATTATTGTTTTAACTATGCAAGATATTTAATTAAAAAAAAAATGTTTTTGTAGGTTATCATAGCGGGGGGATAGCTAAATAATTTGGACCGCCTTAAAGAAGGCTAATATTTTCAACGGATGACAATGTTATGGTCTTACAATCCTAAATATGCCCTAGGATGTCGCCACTATTTAAAATCCCAAATTTTAGTTTTCACGATCGGGTGTTTTAAGTCATTTGCTATTTAAAATTGGCATTTAATTCCCGATCTATAAAGTGGCCCGTAAGCACTATGCGTACATTATGTAAAATAAGTTTTTTTTGCCACAGTATTGGTGTGGTACAATTATGACAATAGTTTGTACGTCAGATGAGTGTGTAATGGCAATTTCCACTTCTATTTTCGGCACCAAATCAATGAATGAAAATTACTAATTAAATAATTAATTTGAGGCTTTGAGACTTTGGTAATATTGAAAAAGATGGTCACATATTAGTTAACCGAGCCAAATAAATTATGACATCCTAAACAAAATTGAACCCGATTAGGTATCGAGAATGTAAGTTGTTCATTGTCTAGTGGAACACGCCACGTACGTTATTCTTGACCAACCCCGTGCTCGAATCCAATCCGAATAATTACACACATTCAGCAGCGGACAACATCCCGCTGAGCTATGGTTATGAAGGTTGTTTGTTCCAATAGAGTCTCTCAACAGACTTGTTGCGTCTGTGGAAACTTAATATCCGATTAATAATTAAGGATTAAAAAAAAAATATGTGACGGTTAAAGTTTTCGTCTTTAGCTGTTTCAGGTGGTATAAAAGGAACCAATTTAGACAAAAAAATCACACGGTCTTCCAATTTTTCATGGAAAGCCACAGTAAATGTCCGTGTTTTCAAATGCAGGCAGTGTGTGACCTGATGTTGGGGGTAATCCATGCACAGCGGGAGTTGCAGGCTGCTGTGAAGTACACATAAACTATAATTGCGACGACAAACCAGTGCCAAAGACTCCGAGAGTCCCACATGATAGAGTGGCCTAGCTTACACGTTAAATATGCAGTAAAACCGTGAACCGTGTAGACGAGGTATTATTGGGTACAGTGCGAAATAACATGATGCGGCAGCACAAAATGGAGAACACAATAGAAGATTGAACGATGGGACCCTCCATGTAGACCGTATTCAATATGACGTCGCCAACAGACATGTTGGTGGACAAGACATTTACATTCCAGGAATACAATAAATTAAGCGGTTCAATCGATCCATGTTTAGCGATGCACAGGGTCAATGACAGGTGAATGATTGTAGTACTGGATATGCGCGATCTCGTCCACCAACATGGCTGGCGATTGAATACGGTTTATAGGGACGTTTCTATTCATGACACTGTAAAACGTACCTCCGGGTTTACCATTCTCGCATCACGTCGTTGAAAAGCATTAAGCGCTCCTGATAGGAAAGAAGAAAAAATGATCATTAGGATGGAACAAACGACGGAATGATTCAGTTACATTCGGTCATGGTCCAGATGTGATCAACAACTATGCGGAGAAACTTGGACCCAAGTTAATTATTCTAATGAGGGCAAACATGAACCACAATCACCTTCATAAAGGTGGATCTATAAACTATACCCACAGACAGCGCGGAAAGCCATTCCCCATAATCCTTTGCGCGCAAACCATATCATCGACTGGAAAATGCGTGTGGATGCTTTGGCAAATAATAAATATTCAAACATCCGAGTCCCACAATATATTGAATATTAATCAATGAAAACACTATAACATTGCAAAATTATGGCAATAGATGCCATACGCGAGCACGATGTGCCAAATTGCAGTAAGCATAGATGTCTTCACCAGAAAAAAAGTGCTTCAATTTAAATTAAGATGAGCACCGATCATGGTTAATTTTGGAACAGTGTGTGTGCTGACATTACTACATTACCCCAAAAGATTCGGCCGACGGAAGTGATTGATTATAATTAGTGCAGGGCATATGTAAAGAATCATGGTTTCAGAGGGCCTTTCGTGTTTCTTTTCTCCTTTTTTTGGATTTCCAATATATATAACATTAGGCCACTTTATCAAAAAATGATGGTGCCAATTTTCTAAGCAAATATATTATTTATGCAATTTAGTATGACGTCATTAAAAAAAAAGTGGGATCTATTTTTACTTTGCCCATTACAAACTTTATCTGGCGTTCCCATCTTGATACGCGTTTTTATATCAAGATGGCGGCCAAAATGGGCACATTTAAGGATAAAACCTTAAATTGATTTGTTATATCATACAAACATGTGTAAATTAAAGTGTAAGATTATGTACTTGACCAGTACGAAACTCATGTCTGGCATTTCCGTTTTGATTAACAATGGAGAATTCCTTATGGCGACCAATACGTCTGTCGTTTGAGACTTTTCAAAACCTACAATTACCAGGTCTGTATTATTACTGAGTGAAGTCATCCAGAAATTATTTATAACGATAAATTGGGGTATGAGGAATTTTGATCAACAGATATTTCATGTGAGTGCAACAAAAGTCTATAGTACATTTCATGATTTTACAGGAGAAGCCTTTTTGCGTTCATTATTTTTTGACTTTTCTTTATTTAAAAAAAGAAAAAACCTAAAAAATTAAAAATGTTTTTTTTAAAGTTTATATTCATTTCCAACTTAGTAAACTAATTGGACTCGTAAATTGATAATTAAAATTAAAACTACACAGCCATGATTTCCCGTGTCGTGCACAAAAGTCGTATCTACAGTTACGACTTTGTTGCACGCCACGCAGTGGAGTAGCCAGGTGGGGGCAGAGGGGGCATAGACTGCCCCCTCTGAAAACATATGTTGAGGTAATCGGGAAATAAAAAACTGGTATTCATGTTAATCAGCCCTTTTTTCGGACTCTTTTGCTCTGCGACCGGGAAATGTTTGCCTGTGATCGGACATTTTTTTGGCCCACCTACCTGGAAATTGCCCCCTCAGATTCACCGGGCTGGCTACGCCGCCTGTAAGCGACACGGAAATTTCACTTTGATGCAACAAAGTCGTATATCACCTAATTAGGCTAGTTAGCATAATAACTCTGCAATAAATTGAGCTTATACTTGAAATAATGTTCAATTATGCGCATTTATTTACTTTTGTAATTAATTACTGGGCGTAATATTGAGTGAAAAGGTCGTTAACTACATTTTTTGATATGTTTTAAGGTTTTGTTTGTGCCGAATTAGCATAAATTTGGTAAAAAAATAACTGAATCTTTTCAAAATTTATTTTGGGAGATTTTTTACTTATACACCTTTTAAAACCATCGCTTTACAAGAAATAAAATGTCGTATCAACATACGACTTTTTTGCACGACCGGGAAAACAGTATATACCTTTAACATTTGTTGCACTCAACAGAAATTCAATTTTGAGTGCAATAAAGTCGTATCTACACCTAATTAGGCCTATGAGCTTACAATAACTCCTCAATAAATGGAGACTGTCACCTGAAAAGTATATCAAATTAAGCGCAATGATCTACTTTTTCATATTATTAATAACTCCATTTCACCAAAATGTCAGTTACGACTTTGTTGCACTTACAAGACGATTTATATTAATGTTACTTAAATTGCAAGATGTTGGTCAATTGATAACAAATACATAGCAATTTGGTAGGTAAAGAACTAAAACGTAGGCATTTTGCCATAATTTTTCACTTTAAGTATGTTAAGAAACCATAATATACCAGGCATGAGTTTCTAATTGTCTAGGTCATATTATTTCATACTTTTTTTTTTATCGTGATTTCTGGATAATATAACTAAATTATCTAGATGGTCAATTGTAGATTTTAACGAAATTGAAGACGTCTTTATTGGCTGACATCTTGGAATTAAGGAAAGATGATTTTCAATATTGCCTGACAATAGTTTCACGATGCCCTTAAACGTGCGTTGTTTTCCCACAACATTATTATATCTAGTCAAACGGTGAAATTTATTCACAATTTTGCCGTTTTGGTAGAACTTTTGGAGACATTTTGGCAACCATCCTGGATCTGCAGCAAGATAAAGCTTGGTAAGAGTTTCTAATGGCCCTTGAAAATAGATGTGGTTCCCCCTATATAAATTATATTTTGGCCCATATGCCCGCCAGTTTCAGTGATTTTCATATTTTGGACGCCATCTTGAAATTTCTGAATGCTCCATGTTTCCATGTTTTTTAACATCTTGACGTGTTAGGCATGATAAAAGAAAGCTAAATGGTTGATTTGATTAAGTACTGGTGTATTTTAATTTTGAATTAATTTGCATGCAAAAATGGCTAACACACGCTCGAAAAAAAATAAATAGCATAATTTTTTTGTACCAATCAGATCATAATAATTAACAAGCTTCCCATAGAGAACGGAAAAGATATCCAAGCCACGAGAACACCTATGGCCCCCACTATAAATGGGGCATCATTGTAAAGCGTATGAATGAGGCCTTCACTGATATACGGCACAAAAACACGTCCGAGTGCAAGCAAATAACAATATTTTTGATAAAAAATATATTTCAATTTACAATAGTAAATCTACAATCAGAAAACTAAAGTATACGGAATTTTATGTAATAGGAAAAGTATGAAATTGGTCAATGTATTAAACCTACATTTAAAAACACATTATGGCCGTATTATCGAACTTTCACGATGTCCTGTCCCAACTACAATTTCGCATGTGTGTGCCCCAAGAGTGCAATAGGGAATGAACTATTGAAATACTTAACTAAACTACTTACAAGTACATTGTCGCGAAGTTCCAATAGCTGGATTGCCTCTTCTAGCGCATCAACATCATCTTCATTGAGGGTCGCTGCTTTGCTCCCTAAAGGCGGTACACCTAAGTTGCCTCTGATGTTTGAATAAGAATGTTAGATATTAGTTCGTTCTACTACATGTATCTCTAGCACTTTTGACACGACAAACGTACATTATGCTTAAAAAGGACACAAATTGACCATCCCAATTGTGTTTCTAACAATGATCTGGTCATTTTCAGAAAATCATTTGGTCTTCTGAGATGTTATTTACAGTGTAGCTTTCGTCTCCGGGCAGAAAGTACAACATTTAAAAAGCACATATGAAGTGAATGTTCAATGAAAATAATATTCTGCGAAATAAAAAAGTCGGTTTGGAGTATCCCGTACGGTAATGTCATCACAAATGCGAGTTTGTCATTGACCTATGATCGCTACTTAGAATTTTTTTTTAAATAACGCACACAGGAGGTTTTGACTGCCTAACAATGCCATGATTGAACACAACTCCAAAATGTCAAAAGTATTTCTAACCGCATATTTGCAGAGTACCACCTTTGAATGAAAGATAGAATCACGTTTTCTGTAGTATTCCAGATACTTGCAAGGTTAAAGTAAAGCAAAAGAACTGAAAGAGTTTAATACCTAATTTCTTGATTTTATTTCTGATTTGGAAATATAAAATATTGACAAAGTACAGATGGTCTCATTGATTACAAGCAACATCCCCAATCCTTAATTTAGTATTCTAAAAGGTTGGAGCAAGCAAACAAAACTGCGCATACGTATAATTGACAAACCTTGCATATGTAGTGGTATCCGGAGAGCTGTGTCAGAAGCAGAAAAGAGACCACAAATGTCATGTGAACCTTGCCTCCCAACATTGTCTCTTAATGTGCACAGTCAAGCAGAAAAGAGATCCAAATAATGATGGTAGTTGTCTCATACAGCTACAAATGAAAGACTAACAGGCGGAACCAGTTTCAATATTAAGCTACTCGGCATTTGTCCTTCTATCCATCAACTGAGAAATAGAAAAACCGTTCTTCCACAACGTCATTTAAAAAGCGGACATGATACCCAATGGGAGTATAGAATGACAAACGTCAGCAAAGCCAATCTGTCCAGTAACTCACCATCATTAAACTCACTACGACGAATTCATGCGGCGTTCTCGCTAAATGCTCATGGGAATCAATTTATACCACGCGATATGAGACTTTTTCGCGGGCAGATGTCAAAAACCGGTTCTTTGATACTAATTAATAGATCACTTACGTTTTAAAGTAATACTCTGTTTTTAAGAGGTTGGCATTTCTATCCAGACATATGGTGTGGCAAAGGTATTATCATACATTACCAAATGGGGTCTCCTGATACATTGAAAGGAGAGAATGGTGTGGCTGAGGGTTGATCTGCTCTAGCTCTGCAACGAAACCTTACGCTGATCTATCAAAGAGGTTCCTATCCAGAGTGTTGGCTTACGGATCATCCATTGTGATTTCGGACTGCATACGCACAAATGAACGACTAAATTCACAATGGTCACCGTCATTTTTATTGCACATGCATGACGATGGTGTACTATACCTGATTAAATGATATAAAAACAACACAATCATTCAAATCTTCTTTGTCCCATTTTTCAGGCCATTTTGTTACATTTTTACGAAAAATGCCGAAAATAATAATTTTAATATCCCAGCAATGCAATGAGATATGAATCTCAAGTAAAGACCAAATGTTTTTTACGAGCTTAAGAAATCTATGTGAAAGTCTTATATTGATATCCGATAGATTTAGCACGTTTGTAAGTAAGCTCTTCAATTGAGTAAGGATGTGTTTTACATGAAACTAGATGTAGTCTTAAAATAACATTTTCGAATGATTATTTACAACCTACGCATCGCGTTTAATGTGTACGTTACAAGAGTTTTTTAAAGTGAATACGTGGTGATTTATAAGAAATATCGAGCTTCACTTAATAAACACCTGTCACTTTATTAAAGAAAGGGGGAAATAATTGAATGTTCTAATTTATAGCAATCATTCCATAGGACAACGTGTCTGCTTATTTTCACGTGTCATTACATGTTTATTTTCAAAATATTTCGAGGGTTGAGAATCAGAAAGACGTAACTCAGCACTAAAAGAAATACTAAAGAATTCTTTAATTATGTTTTTTTTTTTTTTAATTCTGATGTTCATAATTAAAATTGTCTTGTTTTACTAAAGTAGTTTAATACTGTTTGCTACACTACCACATATGAGGCTTTAGGAGATGTTTACATTTTGAGTAATGAGTAGATTTGCTTAGTAGAAAAATATTAAACATCACATTTCTCAAAGCATAGTCAGCAGAATTAAAGAAATTCTTTAATATTTCTTTCCGTGTTGAGTTACGTCCTTCTGATTGTCAACCCTCGAAGTGATCTTCTCTGAGGAAGTATAAAACAAAAACAATTTTCTCGGTTTTACTCTTATAAACATAAATTACCTGTACGTCCGGGCTAGAGGAGATATGAGAAAAGTGTACAAACGTGGATTTTGTTATGGCCAAAAATAAACGTGTTTCAACGAATTTTTTTTACCGATTGATTGTATAGATGAGGTGACATCAATGTTTTTACAAACACAAGTTACCACCTGGTCTACTGACATGTCAGAGGTGCGAAGTATATGCCCGTATAGTTACAGCATTCATACCTCGCACGGCGCCTGATTGAGCGCGAATTTTAAAAAGTACAAGCACTGCAGGTGCTCACGCATACTGCCGGGCAGTGGCTTTGTTCGTTTTGCCGGGCGTTGACGTCACCATGTCAACTCATCTATACATTATTCGCCTAACATAGTCCAAAAGTGCCATCAATAATCTTAGCGAATAAATTCAGGACGCGTAATAGTAAATGTGAATGGAAAACGAGTGTTACATACGAAATCACTATGCCGCTTTTTAAATAGAGTATAACTAAGTATTAATGCTGGTATATTCCAACGTGTGTTTCCTACGTATACTCTAGACCATCCAGTGTAAGAAAAGAGGTACGCTCATCTCCAAAATATTTGGTCATTTCTATAACTCGATCAAAACCATTTTCCAAAATATGTGACAGTATGTGCTAGAAAATCATATTGGGTAAGGTACAGTATTTTATTCATTAAAAATAGTTTGAAAAACAAGGTTAAATTAAATTAAATAAAATTTTATATTTGTTATGTAAATATGTAACCTCTAACTATGTATATTTATATGTAATTAAAGTATTTCGTATATGTAAATATACGTTATGATGCTATCCTCTAATATAATAATAATAATAACGAGATTTATATAGCGCCTTTACACAAGTAGGCAAGCGCTGTTGCCAATTATTATTACGCTGCCATCAGGGAAAATTGTCACAATCATTTCCGCTTCACCTAGGTCGGCAGCCGGCCAAGCGCACAATCCTATAAAGCACGTAGATGGTAATATCACCCCAACATGTACCCGAATATCGCTTGGGTTCGACGAAGCAAGTGAGGTAAGTGACGTGGCCAAGTGCACAACACATTAACCACAGCGGGGCTCAAACCCACAAACCTTAGATCAGAGTCTGGTGGGGGGTGGGAGGGGGTGGGGGAGTGGTGTGGTTGGTTGTGTTTGGGGGTGTTTTTTGTAGGCTGCTTAATCCACTGGACCACATGTGCCCTCAAAAAGCGAAGGATACCTTTCGGACCATAAACGCTTTGAAGATATAACGCTCCTATGCAAAAATTATTATTAAATATTATAACATTGTAATACGAAGGTCAAGCGAACATGTTTTTAAAACACTAACGTGCGCTGGCCATCTACCGGAAAGATTAATAACTATACATTGTTGTTCTACCTGGAGAATAGAGTTAAAAATTTTTAAAAAACAAAGCGTATATAAAAGAGAGAAAAATGCTTGCATAAGGACTTTGATTACGCATATCTGCGAAGTAACTGATTTCTGCACAGGCTATTATAAATATGATACCTTTCAGTACTCTGGGTAATGTCAAGTCCAAAAGTTGCTCATTTGTTTGAAAAATGAATAAAGGTAATCACAATTTGTTTCCCTAAATATCATGACCAGTAGATGTACACATGCTACATTGATCAAGCAAATACTAGCACTGTTGATATCCAGTAAAATCAGCCCGGTAGCAGAGGATAAAGCACTTCAACACTTCAAGTTACTTTTCATCTGGAAGTCAGAGCCATTTAGCCCAGGAGCTAGCAGACATGTGTAAACATATCAACGTACAAAAAGGTTTGCGTGATTAAATATGTCGACAGGACGACAAGAATAAGTCTTAAGTGCAGCAAATGGGCCTAAGGAGAGGGGGCCAAGACAAAGTTTGTACAGGGGCAATTTTTAAATTGATTCAATCATGCTGAAAAGTATACCATGTCATTTGTCTAACCATAAGGATTCAGGAAAGGTATAGGTTGTACTATCCACAACGTAAAGTTTAGGAATTATATGCTAAAACAGCAAAAATCCATAAAAGGGTCAATTTCATTGTACGGGGTCAAATTTTTACGTTGCTCCAATTGGGTAAAAATGTGCCCAATTATGGTGGAACTCATAGGATCAAAATAAGGAATAGTTTGATTGTCTCAAATACTTGCTTTAGAAAGTAGGGGGGGAAACACGGTCAAGCCCCATGAATGCAATGGACGTTGACATTCTGTGCCCCCTACAGCGGTAACTAAGATTTTAGGACAGTCAAAAAATATTCCTTATTTTAAATCCTATGAACTCCATTCCATAGTTGCACAACTTTTATCTAAACGGATGACTTTAAATTTGACCCAGGTACAACTGAATTGACATTTTTTTATTGATTTTGCTGTTTTCTAGCCTATAACTCTTAAAACTTACGTTATATGTATAGTTAAAAAAAATACAAACTATACTTTCTGAATCATTGGTTAGACAAAGAAAACACGGTTATACTTTTTAATATGATTACATCAATGAAAGTTGACCCCCTGTACAAAACTTTGTTTTGGCCCCCTTTCCTTAAGGAACCATTTCTGCACTTAAGATCACGTTTCAGGGGTTCCCGTCAGTCTGTCAACATATTAATCACTCAAAACCTTTTGTACTTGAGATGTGTTCTTACAAATGTCTGTAGTCCAGTGTTAATGTTATTACCATGTAAGTGAAAATTTTCAGGGGATAACATCACCCCGATTACGATTGAGCTATTTTTATGACGCAAAACACAAGACACTTGTCCTCTTTCGCGAATAAATTAAAACCTTACGCTTCTACTGTGCGTTTAATTAACCCTGACCGTATATGTCATCATTATTCCGAAAAGGAAAGAAAGACAAAAAACATAAAATCATGAAGAAAGTTGTTGGCAGACTGTGACCGAACAATCATTCTGTAGAAACAAAACTTAACCTACAGTAACTTGCCGTGTATCCCCAATTTCTATTCAATTTTACGCGTTTTTCATAGGTCCGCTAGACCCCGGCCCTTCTAAAAGCATGGTGGTATGTTGGAATAGAAATGAGGTCCATCAATAATTTAGGATCTTGGTTCTGCACCAAGATGTTATCACAGGTTTGCCAAGCAACATATCTACCATGAGTGTTCACCTTAGTTTCTTTTTTCAATAAATTATGAATATACAGTCAACATTATTGAACTCGCAGTAGAACTCAAATTTATTTTTATCGGCGACGAGGCCAACTCAATCTAAACTGGGCGTTGATATACCACTGAAATTTTTCAACTGCATGGACAGTAAACATGGCTCTGCATTTCCAAAACAAAACAAAGGGGAAATCTGAAGTACTTTGTCCGTTATTGATAATTAAAATCCGGTGGATTTACTTACAATATCTTCCTTATTTGCTTGAGTCCATGTAGCACCAGTGTTATGTCCCTTGATCACTAGTACTCAGAAAGAAATCGAGATGACATTTATTTCATTTTCATGAAAACGGCGCAACCTTTTTACTTGACATAACCCATAAATGGTATTATAATATTTATTTTATTGTTTATAGTGGGAACATGGTTTACTTCGTCGAAGTATGTAATCAAAATTGAGCAATGTTTCCTTTGACCCATGTACAATAAGTATTTTTAAAAACAAAAATTTCATTTACGATGATCAAAGTAATAAAAGTTATAATTTGAGTCGCAATGTAAGTTTTGTCTTTTTTTAGATGTACATGTAATTACTATTTAGATCTACAGCATATCATATTGTTAAAATTAACTCTGGAGATATTGGCGGAAATTTAGTCTAGAAACACTTTTTTTATTATTTTATTTTAAAAACACTCTCATTACCCTTGTTTATAAATTAAGAAAAATAGCACATGAATTTTATATCAAATAATTGTTATGTTATATGTTATATTAAAACAAACAAAATTACTTTTTGAGATATAAATGTTTTAAAGTAGAAAACTAAGATAATAGCAGTTTGAGAAAATACTAAAATACATAAGAAATATTGTAAGGTACATTTTCAGTTAGGGAAGTTACATATTCGACCATAACTTTTGAGACGGTAGGTCGGTTTGTTATCAACACAAAACAATAGAAAGGTAATTTCTTTCCCTTAATATTAATTTTGTAGTATTTAATTTAGGCAGGAAATATCGCATGCACGTGTCTGCAACTCTTTCCAGTAGTTTGTTGAGTTAATCAATTTCGTGAGGTGGTACTATTTCTTAATGGACGTACAGAAATTGGGCGTTTCCACTCCGGCCTGTTTGAAATTACAATGAAGAATGCCGATTCTAATTACAAAATCGCTTTTTTTTTTATGACAAATACAATTTTTGAACATTAACCATTATTTTTTTTATTTTTTTTATTATTACATAATTACCAACACAATGTGCAAATATTAATGTCAATTTTGGAATGTTGGAGCTCTTAGCAATGTGCTGTTATTGCTATAAGGAACAACGTATCTTTGGTATTGCATATTGGATTTTAGAATGTAATAAATGGCATAAAGCTTATTAATCTGGCTCTGAGGCAATATAAAATTAAGACCCATGTGTACTTTTTGACAACAGTCGCTTGCCTCCGTGATGCTTTACACTTTTTTGTGTACGTTCTCAATTTCTTAGATTTGGAAAAATCTGAATTTTGATAAAATCTTAACCTATTAGATTATTTTTCCATGTATTTTGATTTTCAAATTTTTTTAATCTAAACTTTGGATTTGTCCCTGAATACAATCCAATTGAGTAACTTTTTAACCCAACGAATTTAGAGAGTTATTGCATTCACCCTAAAACCCTTTTTGTTTGTTGGTGATTAAAATTCAGTTTTTTCAAAAGATCGATTGCCTTTGAAGACATACTTAAATCTAGTGATACACTCTCGTCAAACCATATATGAACCGTATCGTTACTGTGAGCAATCATGCACAAACGTCTAACACTTAACAGTAATAAAATCAATCTGGTTTTGTCCACTAGTGACCACTCCCGACACAATTACATTACAACAACCGCCGTAATTAAACTGCTTGATTGCTATCAGATACAACTTATCTGTCTCTCCTTCTCTTTTTCATTTATACCTATCATATTAATTAAAAATTACTGCATGACGTGATAAAATTTTAGCTGGTCAGAACCCGCCTCCGGAAGTATTGTTTCACATACAAAGTTATCGCTAGTGTCAAATGTCCCAGGGTCAGGCTTATTTGCATATATTTGTTATGTTGATCAAAATATTGATTGTAGATAATGCGATATTACATGGGGGTAAAAAAATGCTCACCATCAAGAATAATTTCTCAGTAAAAGAAAATTGTTTTATTTTTGCTTTGCTTTGTCGTTGAAAGGAAAAAAAATACCATTGATATTGTATCAACATTTCAAAATAATTATGTCAGGGGATTATATTAATATTTATAGGTTTGACATGTCATATTTTGGGAAAATTAAGCTTTGTATTCCTTCTTATAACACAAAGTTGAGCCAAAACTTTTTTAAAAGATAAAAGCAGTTTAAAAGTGGTGCACAATGTTGAGACAACCCTTATAAACCTATTTTCATGACACCAAATCAGTTTTGTGAACTGCCTTTTATCTAATTTCACTTGAATTTCACTCTAAATCGTCCCCTTAGAGCAAAACTGGCTATGTCCCAAAATGGCATTTTGAGACTAGTTTTAAAGTGTTGAATTAACAAGCTAAAACATACAAAAAAAATGTATAAATAGTACAGTATTTTGGAAAGTCTGGCAGTTTAATCTTCCGGTTCATGTTCCTTTATACTTTTTCAAAGGTTTACATATATTCTTCTCAGCGCTCCTTGATCCCATGGATGGTAGAAAAATGCTCAAATGGAAATTTGCAAAATCGCTGTAAGGGGACGATAACAAAGTATTCAACAGACTGACCTTGTACTTTGTAGCGTGGGTAGCTCATTTTCACTTTCTGAGAAATCTTGCGGAGGCAAGATGAAATATCAATGAGGTCCATAATAAGTTATGGATCGGGTTCTGCACAAAAGATGTTGTATGGTCACAGCTTGCCAAGCAACATATCTGACCATGGAGTTGTTCACATTCAGGGCTTTTTTCAATAAATTAGCAAATATACAGTCAAAATTATTGAACGTCGCAGTAGACCTCAAAGTTTATTTTAATCGCGACCGAGGCCAACTCAATCTAAAACTGGGCGTTGATATACAACTTAAATCTTTTTCAAACTGCATGGACAGTAACAGGCTCTGCATTTCCAAACAAACCCAAAGGGGAATATGAAGTACTTTGTCCGTAGATATCTAAATCCGGCTGATTTACGTTATAATATCTGCATTTATTTGCTTGAGTCAATGTAGCACGGTATGTCCGCTTAGATTCACTAATAGATCCAGAACAGATTTTAATTTAAATCCGACTCCACGATACACTCCGTATTTAACCCCGAGATCTCCTATTTGCAGGCCCGACTTTCTGCGTCTCTACAGATGAATTTATTCATTTTCATGAAAAACGCGCAACATGTTTGAAATTGACATACCCAAAAATGGTAATTATTAATATTTATTATTTATTGTTTATAGTAGCGGAACATGGTTTTACTTCGGCGAAGTATGTAATCAAAATGTCAAGTTTCCTTTGATCCATGTCAATCAGTAGTTAAAATTTCATTTACGATGATCAAAGTAATAAAAGTTATAATTTTGATGTCGCAATGTATTGTCTTTTTTAGGATGTACATTAATTACTATAATCTACAGCCATAGCATATTGTTAAAATTTAATTTTGTATTTTTCTTTAAATAAACAGAACTTTACACACTTTTTTTATTATGTTTATTTTAAAAACCACTTATTAACTTGTTCCTAAATCTGAAAATAAGCACATGAATTTATACAAATGTAATTGTAGAGAATAGAACAGAATTAAAGATCCACATCTAAAATTACTTTTGAGATTTATATAAATGTTTATAAAGTAGAAATAGGAACGTAATTAATAGCAGTTGAGAAAATACTAAACATGACATAAGAAATATTGAAAGACATTTCAGTTAGGGAAGTAGTTACATATTCGACCATAACTTTTGAGCGGTATATAGGTCGTTTAGTTATTCAACAAAAAACAATAGAAGGTAATTTCTTTCACTTAATAGTAATTTGTAGGGATTTATTTAGGCGCAGGCAATAGCGCCATGACCACGTGTCGCACTCTTCATTAGTTGTTGAGTTTAGTATCCTTTTAGTGAGGTGGTAGCTACTTTCGTAATGGACCGTACAAAAATTGAGGCGTTTCCAAATCGCTGTTAAATTACAATCAGAGAGATCGATTCTAATTACAAAATCGGCTTTTTTTTTTTATGACAAATACCAATTTTGAACATCCATATTAGGGATAGTTTACTAGAAAATAACCAACACAATGTGCAATATGATGTCAAATTTTTGAAAATGTGGGGAAAGCTATTAAGAAATGTGCTGTTATGCTGTAAAGGAAAAACACGTTATCTTGGTATTGCATATTGGATTAGAATGTAATAGGGTAATAAATGGCAAAAATAAAAGCTTATTAATCTGGCTCTAGAGGCAATAAAATTAAGGACCCATGTCCTTTTTGACAACAGTTTGCGTGCATCGGGCTGCTGGAAACATTTTTTTTGTGTGTGTGTACTTTCTCAATTTCTTAGATGGAAAAATCTGAATTTGATTAAATATATTTAACCGATTAGATTTATGTTTCAATGTATTTTGATGTGCAATTTTAATCTAAACTTGGATTTGTCCCTGATAGCAAATCCAATTAGATTAATTTTTAACAAGAAATTTAGAGAGTATATTACATTCACCTACAACCCTTTGTTGTGTGGTGAGAAAAATTCAGTTTTCACGATTGCCTTTGAAGAAAATACTTAAAGCTAAGGATACACTCTCGTCAAACCAATATGAAACGTATCGTTACGTTGACGCAATATTGTACCACGCTACACTTTAAAACAGGGTAATAAAAAATAAATCTGTTGTCACGAGTGACAAATCCCGACACAATTTACATTACACCGCCGTTAATTAACTGCTTGATATGCGATCAGATACAACTTATCTGTCTTCTCTTTTTCATTATATACTATCATATTAATTACAAAAATTACACTGCATGACGTGAGAAAAGTTTAAGCTTGGTCCAGACAACCCTCCTCAGGAAGTATTGTTACATAAAAAGTTACCGCTAGTGTCACAAAGGGTCCAGTGGTCAGGCTGTATGTGCATGTATGTATTGTTGAATCAAAATATGATTGTAGATAATGCGATATTACATGGGTTGTTAAAAAAAAATGCTCCCATAATAATTTCTCCAGTAAAAGAAAATTGTTTATTTTGCTTTGCCGTTGTCGTTGTGAAAGAATTAAAAATACAGTGATATTGTATCAAAACATTTCAAAATAAATGATGTCGGATTATAATAATTAATAGGTGACCATGTCATATTGGGAAAATTCAGCTTTGTATAGTCCTTTATAACAGCAAAGTGAGCCAACTTTTTTTGAAAGATAAGAGCAGTTAAAAAAGGTGGTGCAAATGTGAGACACCTTATAAGAACTATTTTCATGACATACCAAACGCCGTTTGTTGAACTTGCCTTTTATCTAATTTCACTTGAATTTCACTCTAAATCGTCCCTTAGAGCCAAACTGGCTATGTCCAAAATGGCATTTGAGACTAGCTTTAAAGTTTGATTATAGCTAAAAAAATAAAACAAAAACATGTATAAATAGTTATAGTATTTGAAAGTCTGGAACAATGTTAATCTTCAGGGTTATGTTACTTATACTTTTTCAGAGTTTACATATAGGTCTCGCGCTCCTTGATCCCAGGGGAGGTTAGGAAAATAATGAACTCAACCTATGGAAATTGCAAATCTGGCTGTAAGGGGACGATAACAAAGTATTCAACAGACTGACCTTGTTTACTTTGTAGCGTGTAGCTCATTTTCACTTTCTGATGAAAATCTGCGGAGGCAAGATGATCAATATCCAAGTCACCAGTACTAAAACCATTGTATGAGGATTCATGCAGTGTTACAGTAGTTAAAAGGGGAGATATGATCCCATGTGCGTACTGAATTCGTCGCTTCATTGTGGTACCCACGTGGCAACTACGAGGTATATTGCAAGCCACCAAAGGCCATAACGTATTGCTGCAAACGAGTTGCGCAGAACGTAGCAACGCGTTGCGACATTTCGGCAAAACGTTGCGACATTTCAGCAAACGCGTTGCTGGGAGGCGAATCAAAATCATGAATTTCTCTGACGTATTACAAAAACAAGACCCACAACGCGTTGCCTAGCTACTGTGCAACCGCGTTTGCAAAACCTCAACAAACGGCGTGCGAGAGTCACAACGCGTTGCAAGCCTTCACAACGACGGTGCTAAGGTTAAAAAGCCATAAGGGTCAAACGTATTGCCGAAAAGCGTTGTGAGGAAAGTCACAACGCGTTGCGACATTTCAGGCAATACGCGTTGCTGACATTTCTGGCAACGCGCGTTGCGCCATTCGGCAACGCGTGCGACATTTCAGCAACGCGTTGCGGTTGTGTCCAATCAAAAGCATGAATTTCTGTGACGTATTTCCAAAAATATAAATCTCACAACGCGTTGCGACCTTCCACAACGCGGGCAAACCTTCACAACGCGTTGCTGCTAGCAGCAATACGTATGACCCTTATTGCCTTCACCAACGCGTTTGTGAAGTTTTGCATCGCGTTGTGAAGCTCGCAACGCGTGGTGATGGCTTGCAACGCGATGTGATGAAAGCCCATAAGGGTATAACGTCTTGCCGCAACGCGTTGGGATCTATTTTTGAAAGACGTCACAGAAATTCAGGATTGTGATTGGCCGAGTTGGCCCGCAACGGTTGCCAAAATGTCGCACGCGTTGCTATTTCTCACAACGCGTGGCGGCCATACGTTATGACCCTTATGGTTGGTAAACATTAGCAACGCGTTGTGAAGCTTGCAAACGCGTTGTGCAGCCCGCAATGCGCGTTGTGAAGCCCGAAACGTGTTGTTCTGAGGTTCGCAAACGCGTTGCAAAGTATCTAAGCAAACGCGTTGTGAGGCTATTTTTGAACGACGTCACAGAAATTCATGATTTTGATTCGCCGACCACAGCACCGCGTTGCAAACTGTCGCAACGCGTTGCCGAAGGAACCGAAAATGTCCGCAAACCGCGTTGGCGACTTTCTAAAACGCGTTTGCGCTGCGGCAGTACGTTATGGCCTTTGTGGATTGCCATATGAGGCGTCAGGGCGCTAAGCCCCCCCACCAGTGATCTGATGCGAACCGATGTTTATATATATCGTTCGCCCCCGTCACTAGTGACCGTATGTTGATATTTTTGGCTTTGGTGGAGAAATTTGGCATGTGTGTTTGTTTTGTACTACTCTACAAAATCATCAATTTTAATTTTAAACCTAAAGTATTGTCTTATAATAGTAAAATATGATTAACTATTTATGACCGTATTACAAATACGTGCGTGAACATTGTCCGCTAACAAAACGACGTTATTGTCGAAAATCTATACTGCGCAGGCCCATAGCAGTATCTGTATTGTGAAGTAGTCGCCGCCGGTCACATAGTGAGTATTGTACGACGTCTTTTGAAGTTCACGGTTAAATTGGAGTTGTCGTTTTAACATATTGACGTATTTGCCAAACAAGTCACCATACCGACGTTATTTTCGAGGTCTCGATTTGTTATTTACAAATTAGTGACTATTTTATTACCTTTTTGAATATCTGAATAAATTGGAAGGTGATTAGTTAAATATATTGAAATTTACAAATATTTTTGATATTTAATCTTTGTTTTTTTGCTGATATTTTTATGTTTTTTTTAATAAACGTTGGTGTGGGGCATATTAAGTCCCAAAAAATTTAAAGCCGTTTCTCGAAGTGCGTATTTTTGCAATTACGTCAGTTATCTGACGCGGCCGACGATATGTGGACCACGTTGGAATCATTCCTGCATCGGACCATACGAAAAATCTGTAGTGGTGTGTGTGTGGGTGGGTTGTGCTGGTTACAAAAGGTCTTATGGGGACGTTTTCAAGCTTCCTTAGACTTTTTAAATAAAATCTAGGTCCCCACAAGCTAATTAATATGTAATGTACTGTCTTAGAGACAACCGTCACCTTAATTATACATATAACGGGATATGACGTGAAAACTCGAATAGCGATTATTCGGTTGTAAGACAGGCCCCGTCACCCAAAGCAGTTTAAAGACAGTGGCTAAGTATAGTGGCTTATAGGTCCCAACCCCAAAGCAATACCATATCCAACACCAATCACCAACCATCTACCCGAGGATGCTCTTATTTACTTATATAGTAGGGTATAAATTCTTTGGTAACAAGAAACGCGGTGTATAAGGTCACCCTAAGGCTAAAAAGTAGTCTACTGTGTATTGGAATGAAAAGTGAAACGAAGCAGAATCAACTTTGTTATTCGTACATTTCAGTTAAAAGACGATCATAATGAGGAAAATTACAAGGATGATGCAATAGTATTGATTATACTTGAATACTGAAGTTTAAACTGATAAAACTCAACACATAGCACACCATGAAGATCAAACACCCCATCGCGCGCACGCACACACACATACACACACACAATCACACGCACACCAAATCCAAAGCCACACAAATAGTGATTTGGTTTAAAGAGAGAGATCAAATTAGGATCCTGTCCACGGCAATAAATCTGTAAATTGATCTCAGCAGCGGCCAAGTACCTCTCAATGATAGTATATCAATCAGCAATCATTAATGGGAAGGACCTGAGATATACGTTATGGCTGCAAATGTCAGTCTTAGAGGTCAGTAATTCGTTCACGATGTAGGCTAAAGATTATCTTTGTGCGATTAGTTGGATTATCACTTCAAAACCTACCAGTAAAGTAAGACAACTTAAAGGGTTTTCTGCGTCGAGATTTATCAAATCGTCCAATAGGATGCCAATGGACTCGCTAAACCTACCAAAAACAAAGAGAGACATACCTCTTAACTATTAGTTGATCGGGGTTTTAGCCGACTGAGTACTTGACTTTGTTCAGCCATATTGGATATCCATCTGGATGGTTATTTTACCTGTATCGAGTTTGTCAACTAATGATATGTACCTGATATGATTGATGTGACAAAGGATATACACAAAACATCGTAGTAGTACTAATTAGATAAAGTTATCCAATTACAGCCATTTAGAGTATGGGGAAAGCATGATAGATGCTATAATGAAGGCAATTTATTATCACTTTTTGACAAATAAGATTGTGGGTTTTTATTAATTCTTGACTTAGAGAACATCAGGATTATGTACCAAATTACCAACCTGCATCAAAAGTAGATTCACGGGGAAATCAGACACTATAGTGGTACGCGGCAATATTTGAAATAATTGATTACGTGGTTAACAGAATCATAACGAGGCCGACTAAATATTAATTTTGAACGGTGAACAATAGATCATTTTTTGTGGTTGTTTGTGTGCACCTTTGTATGTTTCTACAAAACAATGTCATGAGTTTCTGGTCAGGATATTTCAGGGGTTAGAGGTCTCCCACTATCCCTTTGAATTCCACGTCACAAGCTTAACATTCATCTATGATATCAATGCCATTGGAAAACTAGAATAGTTCGCTCCAAATCCTCACCAAAAAGAATACAGCCAAACCATCGTGCCAGACAAGTGGAATTGGAAAGGAAAGAGAGCACTAGCCAGAAAATATGGGAGACACAGATCAGATCGTGAGCCTGAAAAGGCAAGATGACACACAAGCTTTTGGAAGCACACAAGCTGTACGAGATTTGGGAAGCAAAGATAAAGTAGTGATCGCAAATGGGTTTGGAGAAGGTTTGGCACAGGATTTTCCAGCACAAAACATAAAAGACAAGAAAAAAAAAAAACATAGGAACTACCTGACTACAAAGGACGAACTCAAACATACCCACAGAGCACACCAATCATACACAAATAGCTCACATTTTGAGGAAGTCGACTAATCATGGTAGGCCTAAATCCCAAAATTGCAATTGCAAGAAAATAAGGAAATAATTCAAAAAAGATAAAAAAAGTAAAAAATTAAAATCATATTAAGATACCATTGTTTTCAGCAAGTTTGTATTTCCATGTTTCCTTTTAATTTTGACCAAATGCCAATGGTAGATCCAACTATTTTCAGCTCAATTTAGAAGCATAAAACACCAGACGTTTTGGGCTAAGCTAAAAGTTTACACTTGTAGTTAATATTGTCTGGTTCCTAAGAATGGAATATGCATGTTTGGGAATACTTTAGCTTGATCAATTCGAGCAGCCGTAATTTTGTCAAAAAACGTTACTCTGAATATTGTTGGGATTCTTAACAACCAACCAAGACAAAGCCTTTTATCAAAAAAATATATTTTCGCTGCAGTTAAAGTATAGGAATATCATTTGATTGACTACTATAAATTTCAAATGGGACACCAAATATAACCCAATGAACAAGTGCAAATTTCATTAGATATCCCCCTTCCATCCCAAAAACGGATATGCAACGGTTTTTCAAAATACGTATTGTAGATGTACATACGGGCAATAACAACTGAAAATCTGATTAAACCCATAACAGGAATCAACTTACTTCTGAATACGACAATTAGCCGGGGACTGGAGTTAAAGAGAGTGCGCTTCCGGAAAAAAGTGTGATTTTGCACACAAGTAAAACTGTAGGCATTGATAATCCATAAAATTGATGGAGAACTTACCAAACCCCCTTAATGGACCCCAGGTTGAGTTTCAGCGTATACAGGGGGCAACATTTTAAAATGTTCAGATTATATAGAAAAGACACCATATGTTAGTCTGGGTACAAGGATTCCAAAAAGCGTATGGTACACTATATATGGCTTATAGTTTCGGAGTTATGGTTTAAAAAATTGTAAAAATTAAACTAAAAAAAAAAAAAATCAATTTGGTGTGTACATGGATCAAAAGTTAAAAGTTGCCGTGGATTCAGGTAAGTAGTGGGACAAATTGGTTCCACAGCTTAGGGATTGAAATGAGGAAACGTTTTGCCTCATCTGTATGCTTAGGTTTGCACGTTATCCAACAAAATATGTCACAGGTCCATAGAATCCAATAGCTGGGTGCCTTTATCGCCA
>JAMKCH010013012.1:0-28900 GCA_023653785.1 Ophioderma brevispina
CAGCAATTACGCATATTAAATTAGCTCATTTGCATACCTAAGCCGCTGGCCGCATATATCACATACTTTAAAATTGCAAAGAAGATGTACCCCATAATAGGATTTCATTCAGCGCAGGAATTTTGAGTATCCAATGTACAGTGTCAAAAATATAGCAATTACGCTAATTTTTGCATACTAATTAGCTCATTTGCATACTCAATTTGCCCCAAATACGCCCAAAATCTAATCAGGTCGAGAACTCTTCAGCCCGCTTCCTTCCACCAAGGTACATCAATATACGCCTTACGGAACTCCAGAAAACTTGTACACAGGCCTTGCAGGGAAATTTGCATAAATTATGCAAATGAGATACTTAATTAGCATATTTTACTCCCAAAATCAAATCAGGTTGAGAACTCACCAACCCGCTTCTTTCCACCAAGTTACATCATTGTTGCCCTTACGGAACTCCAGATAAATTGTATACAACATGGGTTAACATTTTTATCACGGACGGACGGACGAACGGACGGACGCTGCTCATATTATAGTCCCCGTTCCGAACTCGTTCGGCGGGGACAATAAACAGAATTACATGTACTTAAATAACAAGGTGGTTGTCGAACCACTAGTGTCACCTGCTTTTACGATCCACCTTTTCTCTTATGACCTTTGACATAAGTATGTGACCTTTAACCCTACCGTGACAGGCAAGTCTCTTTGGTGCATCCATGACCTGAGTTTGGAAGCAATTGGAGTTAAGGTTTTCAAGCACAAGTAATTTGAAAAGGTCCCACTGAAAGTATGTGATTTGGATACAGCACACAATTACAACCTAGTAGGGTTAATATTGCTGGCCACGCACAGAGCTCACCATTTCCAAACTCATTCAGCAGGGACACTAAGCTTCTTTAAATTTCTTGTAGCACTCAACCATCAAGAATACACATATTCCTTCTGTAATAGTTCTCAATAATTATGAACAGGCTTAGAGCAAAGAAGGTCAAGTACTTCATCGTGTGATACAAGATGTTACAAAGTCGAAGCTCCGTCTCCATCACTACGACAGGCATTTCTTGAGCCTGTTTTCTTTGCACGTCTGTTGAAACCTGTCCATTTTAAAATATCACACACACAGTGCCAACACTATTTGCCATTGATACTTAATTCATAAGAACCATGACCACAAACTGAACTTGAGGGTTTAACTGCACATGTTTGAACGTCCCAGACCTCATTACTCATATGCAATATAACAAATCAAGGATGAAGGACCACCGAACTTGTTGTCTTGAGGTATGTGCATGTTAAAATTCCCAACCGATTGCTCAACAATGGACCACCTGGTTTGTTTCATCTTTTCTTCTCTCTCCATTTTGTATACTCTGGCAGATGCACTAATCACTGATATTACAGACAAACTGCACCTTGTGGCATAACTCAGTGAAGATTTCCGTTGCTAGAATTGATTACGTAAGTGCGGGCCAACCATCGTATGTAAGTCCTAACAGGTGGTTTTCTTTCTTCCAGTTCTTGATATCTTTGGACACTACACACCATTTCTCACAGCGTGGCTCGGCTTCCATACATCTTTTGCGGATTGTCCTCCTGATGTTTCCTGCAAGAACAACACCATTACTATCCACCATTACACACCCTCTTCACTTTACATCTTGATTTAACTTAGCGTAAATCATATAATCTTATTCATACTTTTGATTGCCATTTTTCTCTATTCATCAATGTCCTACCTCAGTTCCATGTTGCAGTTCAAACCATAGAAATAGACCGCCCTGGCGTCTCCAAGATCTGGCTCTATCTTCATCTTCAATCTTCAACACCGTCCGGTTAAACCATTCGCTGTCTTATCTGATCTTGGCCGCTCGACTCCAAAAACAACCTGTTTAAAAAATGATAAATGGTTAATAGCAGGCCTTTTTTTGCTGAATTGGGGCAATCTACTCCACAGCCTGCGGACAATATCCTACCAATATTGTAAAAATGAACAAATGAAATGATTGTAAATTAAAAGCCTTTAAAGTTTGGGCAAATTATGACATTTAGGTTATCTGTAAACCCTTTGAATTTTAGTCCTTTTGAGTTATAACGCAAATAGGTCCCCACCAAATTTCTAGATGAGATATGCTTTCTTGATAAAGAGCAACCAGTGCTCACATTTGAATACCAGTAACTTTCCTGCTGATATAACATGCCTTAAAATAACCTTTTTTATTACAATCATTGGTTGGTACAGTTTTTAGAGTTATGGTACGTTCACAGTTTATGGTAACCTGCAAATAGCAACATTTGCCATTTTTTATTTACCACAAATTTTCCAATTGATGTAAGCAAAGAAAACAAAACAAAGTTAGGAGCTCAAAATTTCAGATTTTGTTTCTTATAAAGTTTACCACTATGCCAAAAAATGAAGGAAATCTGAAGTGTCTTGGGCCAGACCAAGTTGAATGTGATACGGAAGCAACATGAAATCCTGTGATTGCAGAATCCTTGCCTTGCCTTCAGCATAATTATGTGGTGCTGCAATTAGAGAAGAGGGATCTACAAATTCCAGCATAATGTGGTTGGCGCTATAATGACTTGTCGTTTCCGTGTTGGTTGGGTATGTTTTACTGCTTTAACATAACTATGGTATTAAAAAAATATGTGTATCACTTCCAGAAGATCTCATGAACTTAAAAAAGTCTGGTAACTTGATTATGAACAATTTATGGTGCTGGAATTGCCATTTTCATGGAGGTGTCACATTCAGGAGTCAGCTTTTAATTTTATCAACAGTACACTCGATGAAAATTAAAACGGTTAACTTCCCAGCTCTAATCCCTTGCCAGACAAACTCAAATAATGGGCTCCCGCCATTATTTGAAGTTTTTCTGACTTCAGACACATTATTTACCACATAAGAAACTGCATCATCTTTTATTGCATAAGTGTAAACGCGGAGTACTTCCCACTCAACAATTGCACCTGGAAGACGGGAGTTTTCCCATAACCTAACCCATCTGACA
Source organism: Ophioderma brevispina (assembly GCA_023653785.1). NCBI lineage: Eukaryota > Metazoa > Echinodermata > Ophiuroidea > Amphilepidida > Ophiodermatidae > Ophioderma > Ophioderma brevispina. The sequence continues at coordinate 3,009 of JAMKCH010013012.1, forward strand.
CACTTTTTTCTGACAACACTTATGATTCGGAAACCCTTCACTGAATAAACACAGGTTACATTTAGGACTAACCTGCGAACAGCTACAGGACGTGAGGGTCATGTTCACATCTCTTGAGGGCATCTACACTCTTGGTTTTACGTTGTGGTCTGGCTTCCATAAAGATAGCTTCTGCCCATCCCAGCCCCGAGTCAGCGCAGTCCGTAATTGCTGTGTATAAGAAATAAACATTGATGTTACTGTTCTTAGCAGAGACGCCGTTTGAACCCATCAAATTGTCCTCTATTTTTAGAATAATTTTATCATGGCGTCACAATTTTGACAACTGATATAAGTAGTACATGCAAAAGCTGTTACTCTGTGCAAAATCAGAAAAAACCACTGCGGGATTCTTGCCATATGGCCTAAACGGTCATGATTTGAAGTTTAATAGCGCCCTCTATAATGTCCATTCTCCATAGAAAGACGTGGAAAACTATATTTTTAGAAAAATCTTATTTGCCCACAACACAATTTTGTAAAATTGACACAGAATGTAGTTAGTAGACTAATATTCCAAGTCAGTTGTCAAAAACGGTGTCCGATGGCATATTTTTTTTTATTCTAGTTTTGTCAAATAAGAGACTTTCAACAGCTGTGAGAGAGATCCACACAATACAGGGCCGCTCAAGAAAATGTTATCATTAACAAATAAAATATTACATACCTGCTGGGTGGGCTAACTGACTATTGTATTTACCTTTTTTCATCAACCTCCTACTACACACGTGGGCAACAGTTACAAAATCGTAGATGTCAAATTATGGTCCACATCAAAATGCCTTTTGGTCCACTCCAAATTCAAAATGATTAAGGGGGCTATACTCCATTCCCTACCTCCGTGCAGTGACGTCAGCACAAGTTTTGCACAGTAAACTGCACATGCGGCTTAAGCCACAGTGTTTTTACACGCGCACAAAGACGGCACTTTCAAACCTGAAATTCTGTTATCATTAGAAAGCTTGTATTTTTTTTTCCTTCATCTGTTAACATTATGGCTTGACTCTTCCCTGTTATTGGCTACAAGCAATAAATTGGGTTGTTTATGGGAGTCCTGTGTACAATAACTTGAGCAGTTTACAGGCTATAACTTTACATTCTTACAGGCTATAACTTACAGCTACAGCTATAACTTACAGGTTACAGGCTATAACCTTACAGGCTTACATGCTATACTAGAATCTTACGGCTATAACTTCAGGCTATTGTACTTATAAATTGCTCTCAATGTTATACAGGTATATCCAGATCAAATGGATTTGAAATCAGGTAATCTTGGTTATGGTCTTTCCCTAATTGTATGTTGAATCTGGTGAGACACCTTTACAACAAGACTGGAATTTAGAAGAGATTTCCTACCGAATGTCTACTATACATTATTTTTTGTTGCTCACAGTCCTGACAGGAAATCTGATTTTTCACATTGGAGGTGTTTGACATTGGGCTCACTTGATGCACAGGTTTGATTTAAAATGTCGATTCACATGGGAGCTTTATTTCCAGGATGATATGTACAAATATACTTTTTTTGATAAAAGTAACATTTTTGGACGGTTTCAGTATATTTTTAACAGAAAAAGGCAATTACAGATAGCCATGCATGTCAGTTGTTTTATATAACAGGTTCACTAGATCACGGACAATGTGGCTAATCACCAAATGGGTATATACTAAGTCTGACACACACAAACACACAGACCAAACACACACAACTCACCACACCCACACCACATACACACACACACACACATAAACACACACACACATCATGCTACATCGTCTCACCTAATACAAATAGTTTTCTGAATTAGGAGTAGTGTTGTGAGGTATGGTTAAGTATGCAACCACCGTGTATTTGGTGCTTATAAGCCCCATGATTTTCCAAAAAGATTAAAATAGTCCTACTTTTGTCTGAATTATTTTCTTTTTGCACCTTTTCTGGTTAACCAAACTGTGAATTTAAAACCTTCATACTATTTTGACTCCCATAATACCAATCCTACCTCTAGCCATAGTTGCTGAGCTATACTTTTGTTTCCTGTTCGGTCCTCTTTTCTGAACCTGCTTCCACCTGGGAAGAGGAGAGAAAATCATCATAATTAACTCAATCAATAATTCAATCAATCATAATTCAATCAATCAATAATTCAATAAATCACTAATTCAATCAATCAATAATTCAATCAATCAACAATTCAATCACTCAACAATTCAATCATCATATCCCAATCAATCACTAATTCAATCCAAGCAAGAATTCAATCAATCCAATAATTCAATCAATCAATAATTCAATCAATCAAATCAATCAAACAATCAACAGCTCTTATATAGAAATCCAGAGAATTAGGAGACTGCTTATAACTAAAAAATCATAAAATTTAAGATAAAAAGAGTGGATTAAAAGTTCACACCACGATGTCTGGTCACAATTATTTTGGGACATTTGCCCTCATTTTGCCATGTGAAGAAATTTTAACTACTTTTTTAAGGAAAACATTGTTTTATTCACCTGTTTCCGTTCTTTCTCTCTTCAAACTCCCTCCCACCTCACCGATCAACAATGTTGTGGGAATAATGAAGGACACCTGAGTGACTGTGCCTTCCAAATACCAATATTGATCCACTGACGCGGGAGTCCACGTAATTATGGCAAAGTGTCCCAACGGCTAGCACAACATGCAGATCACAGCGTAGGTTTGACACCCCATTCTTGACCAAAGAAGTCTAGAGGTTTAAGGCCCATCTAGAGCAAATTGGTGCATCTGTGATAGAACTATAACGTTTGATCACGCTTACTATGGAGTCATAAGCAATTATTCAAAAGGGGGGACCCCAGCTGGCTTTGACCTGTGGAGGCAGTGGTGGCCATTTTTCAAAATGGCTGCCTACACATTTTCCACTGCCGTCATAACTTTGTTAATAACAATGTGCTATATCCATCGAACCCCCCAAAATCTAGCCTGTATTATTATTTTATAAAGATATTGTAGTGTAAATTGCCAGCCATATTGAATACCAATGATTTCACAAGATATATTAAAGATTATATCATATTTGGATTCCTTTGACCTTTAAACATAGGAATTACAAAAAAATATTTAACAATATTATCACGTTGTGCAAAGGCTATAACAAAAGTTACAGTTTTAGTGATACATTGTGCCGGAATATTGGAAAACAAAATGACTGAAAGGATAGTGTCATATGTTAAATTCCTAGACCCTGAAAACATGTATACAACGAACCGACGGGGGAAGCCTCGAAAGGAACACCCTCTACGTCGCCGCCATTACTGGGGGCATCCTGCCACCAAACACCTTACACAACAACCCGGGAGAGGAGAACTTGGAAAGAGTGGTCGGAGGGAAATTAAGCGTGGAAGGGGTACGGGCCATAAGGTAGGGAACATAAGTGTTGGGGAGGAGGATAGATATGAGATAAGTCGTATTTGATAGGGGGGCTGAATGTTGGAATAGCGGTAAATAAGGCGAAGTGTCTGTGGGTGGAGGAGAGTCCCTACCTCTTTCCTTTTCCGTCTCTTCCCTGGCACTCCTCCTCCTCCGAATTTTCCCCCTTCCGCGTTTTCGCAATTTTTTAACAATTTTCACCGGTTATTTCCATGGATTTTTGGAAGGAATGATGTCGTGACTGCCTAAACTGGAATTCCAGGGCAAGTGGCTTACTGTTGTTGTAAGGTTATCTCTCCCCACTTTGCGTACTGAGAAATGAACGCTTATGGTGAGAATACGTGTAACAATTGGTAATACCAGCCGCGTGAGAAAAATCATTTTTCGTAAATTCATACATCCATACAAAAATAAAGTAACAACCGAATGTTGATATATTCCATGTAGCCGTACGGAAAAATTGAATAGTTCCCAAAGACCGATCGTATTTTGCTGAAAAACGTGAACATTTCCGATGGCCGGGTTGTTGATTGTTTTAGAAAGGACGCTCCGTCCCCCTGTTATCGATTTCGAGATCTTAACAAAATTAAGTCTCGTTTTGCAGGAATGGCTACTCCTGACTATCAGTACCCATGAAAAGTGGACCGGCGAGTGTACAATGTGGGTATTTAGACTGAAATATATACGATGATTGTTTTGGTTTTTTACTGTACATGTAGTAATGACGTGTACGGGACTGTGGAACTAATTTAACCATGTTTTAAATGGAATTTTGTGAAAACACAATCGTATTTAAAGCAAACTAATGAAATTAAAAATAAAATAATTTCATTCCACTTCATTGAAGCTGGGCATATTCGGTGGTTTTTCCATTTGGGAACCGATGCATCTGTATGGCTGCAACATTCACATTCTTCAGTGTCATGGCGAGTGAATTTCACACCGTGGCAGTTCGTTTCCATTTTTGTAACTTTTGTTATCGCTATTTGTGCAGCCAAGAAATTAACATTTTATTTTCCTGAAGCAGCCCATGAATAATATACAAATGCTACATGAACATAGTGTTTGATTTGTGGCCGTCCAGAACTGAGTCAAATTATCGCTTCTTTTGGTAACACTACAACTACACGCGGTGTAAACAAGAAATGCAAAAGATGCCCCCCAGTCATGGCGGATAGTGAGTGCGCCGCCCACGTCGTAGGGGCGATCATATTCGCCGTCGGATTCGTGTAATTAGACACATAATGAAGCTTCCTGACGTATTAATTACGGAATATTAGCTTGAAAATAAGAATGCGGCCATATTTGAAAATTTGCCATAGGGCCGCCACGTCAAATCCAGCTGGGGTCCCGTTTTGAAAGATTCTCAGGTATAGTGTGTGCCAAGTATTAAATTTCTATCACACAGTGCACATTTTTTTTTGCTAATCCTTTTTGGACTAATTCTGTCCCTTCTCACCTACCATTATTGGGGTTAAGTAACAACAACTGATAACATAACCCTGTCCATCATTGTTTTATTTGGTGGAGCCCAATTACTCCTAAAACCTCAAAGTTTAGCCTTAAATCATCTCCGGTATTGAGAAACACAACTTGATACATGATCGGTGACCCCCCTATAGGGCAGCTTACCAAAGATCTGGGCATTGCAATTGGCTGAGTCGGGCCTTTTCCAGGATAGCTCTTGCTTTGGTCAGATTGCCTAATTTTTCTTCTAGTCTTGATGAGAGTAACCACAGCGGTACAGAGCGCCACAGTTCTTCAGCTGAAATTGACAAAGGTTATGTTTAGAATGCTAGAGTAACATACTTGAAAGGCATTTTGTAAATTTGCAAAGTAATTTAAAGCAGCACTGGCACATTTTTTTTTGTCAGATATCTAGGCCATTACAAAACATATTGTATCCATGGTACACAGCTAACTGTACAAATCGACTTATTGGAAACTGATGGCCATCAGTTCTACAATGGTCCTGTAAAGACACTATCAGTGATTTGCTAAATCAGCAAATCGAAAAAATCAATCAAAAATCAGATTTTACATGTACGTAAAAGTACAGGTATCCTAACAACATACCCTGCAAATGATAAGACCAGAAGCAACCTAATAAGGACAGAATCGGAGATTTTAGTCATTACTGTCCGAACGGACATCTTACTAAACCGTAATTGAATGGAGAATCGTATCTTGTAACACTGCTGTTTCTTCCTTTTCTTTCATTCTACATCTGGAAGAGGTAACTTATGAGAATTCTACAGACTTATCCTTCCGGTATCCTTCACTTTGAGCTATTCCTGCAAATTTCAAATATTTTTTTTTCAAATCACTGATAGTGTCCTTTATGATAGAAAGACTTATGCATGGTTGGCCCAGAGCTGAACTCCGCTTGCTCTAACTCTTAATACAAGGTTGGCCCATTTTTGCTGGCCAAATAAAAACTTAATTGTTACTGTGCATTGATATAAGAATGCATTTTTCTCCAATGTTGTGATAAGGAAGAGATTTTTTATTGCAGTGTCAAAGGTAAGTTATTTCACATAACACATGTTTAATGAAATACATTCTGTGGTGTTTCATCCTGATACTTCAATTAACACATCCAAGCTATCTTAAATGTGAATAATGTATTTTTGGTCCACATTATTTACTAGCTACATACCAATACATTGTATGAGTACCACGACCAAACGAACTCTTTACCACATCATTAACCATATCGAAAAGCTCGCCACTGCTTAATATAATTAAACCTTGGTTGGGTCACTATACCAAAGCACGAACGCTTGCACCTGATCCCATTATCAATTACATTTTCTCCCATATCCCATTTGCTCATAATAATTTCATAGACCCTTAGTACCTTTGTATTGCAATAGATCAAAGTTCATTTAGCGAAAATGTCAGTGGTTTAGTTCGACACGTCTTTAATGTACTGACATGGCTGATATGCAGAAAGCAAAACCACACTTCTTCAAAACTTTTCCCATCCATGACATCGGTCCATTATACCGTTTTGCTAGTTTCGATCGATCGTGTTTTACATTCAATTCACATGGCCTATCGTCACCTCGTCACGGCGCATCGGATTTCCACTGACTGTACATGCACGACCCATTACAGTAATTGGTTGGAATAGATCACACGCATGCATTATGCATGGTCAGGGTGGTGTGACGTCGTAATTACACGACGTGCATCGTTTGCTGGTGGTTTGAGGATTCTTTGCGTGTGTATGGCAATGGAGAGCGGTGCCCGGCGCAAACCTAGACTCCTTTCTAAATATTGTTGAGTGTCCGTTAAAAGTGTGTTCGTGCATCGTAGCATAAACCTTTTTATCTGTGGCCATTAAAATAATTCCTCTTACCTCTCACCGTGAATGGACAGACCTAAAACCTTTAATGAGTCTCCTTATTTTGTTGAAATCTACTACATAGTTTTTCATTGTGTTCCTCCCTGGAATCTTGGAGGCAATGAGGAATGGGGGAGAGGAATTGGCCCTCCCATTTGAGCATTGTCCGCACATTTTGGTCCCCAACAGCGACTTGTGGCGTCCCCTTAGTCTCAACAGTAAATTTCCCACTATTTTTCCCATTTACCCAGTGACATATTAGGGCTAATGATGTTTGGGGGGGGGGGCTTTGGATGTTAGGAGCGAAAAAGCTCACTTTTGGTCAACCAATATTTTAATTTTAAAACTGGGATACAAAATCGGTTTCAACGGGTTGAAAATTCGGCCCTAAACTTTGCAGATGGGGGATTGGGGTGAGCCCATGCTACCAAGATAAAATAGACTTAAATCGGGTAATGCCGATTTAAGTTCAGTTCTTGAACCTTCAAATGGTATTTTATCCTTTGTGTTCATTACAAATCTCTGATTAGGTGCATCAAATTGGATGGATAAAAAAAAATTTAGCTTAGGGTCACCGGTCTAAACAAAATATCCAAATAATCTCACAAAATGCAGAGTTATATATTTGTTTTTTAAAATTTTTTAGTGTTGATATGTAGTGGTTTGGGACAGTACGCAAAGGCCTACATTATTATTCATAATAACTATGCGAGTCAAGCCCGATACTAGACTTGGTGCCTATGCATTATTTTTATATTTTTGGTACTTCTTATTTATATCAGATAGAGATATAAGCTTTTAGCTTAATGTTCTGATTTGGGTTCGGTATTCATTAGCTTTCATTTGTGTTGGAAAATTTTTGCTTGCTTATTTGTGGGGACGGTGGGCCTTTCGAATAGTGTTGCCTTTTCACCCTCAATAAGTGATTTTATTTAAATATCCTGCGAGTTCGAGAGGTCAAGGTAAAGAATCCTCATTGACATGTCGGTTTTTTTAGATAAAATCTATCAAAACCTCTATATAATAGGTCTAAACCTGGAGTGATGCCGCCTCTCCCGTCACAACCTTGCAGAATATAGATGAACCAAAAAGTATGAAAATCAAACGAAACCTCTGATGTAGAATTAAAATGATAGAAAAGGTGAAATTGAAATATATCGAATTAAGAATAACAAAAAGAACGCACAAAGAAAATGAAAAAGACTATATTTGAATAACACAACTAGATTTATGTCCTATGTGATCATTTAGCACAAAGGGATTGCTGGGGTGGTCGATACGTACTGGTCAACGCAATCACCAGAGATACTCCTCAGCACGTTGCATAATGTATTCTGTTTTTTGTCGGCGCTACACGCACTAAGATGTCGCAGTGGTTTCATTTTTTCAAGAAAAACAAGATTTCCGCAGAATTTCTCAAAAGGACCTCGGTGGGACCCCATTGTTTTTATTGTTTTATTAGGAAAGCTGACATAAGTGCGCACTTATCTAAAAAAATCACAACAACATTATGGCTAACTTTTCAGCTATAACCAAAAATGTCCTTGAAAAATGAATTTTCAATAGCAAATGTAGTAAATTTTGGCGAAATATGTGTATTTTTGTTAATGGTTTTAACACAAAAAAAGTTGACATCGGTGACCCCCAATTTTTGTTAGGTTCCATCGATACAATGTATTTGAAGGAAAAATTATGGCAGGAAGTATATGACCCAAACCCCCTTTACTCCACAGCATATCCACCTCCAATGGAAATACCGCAATGGACTGTGTACGAAAAATGAACAGGGACTATGTGTAAAATGCATTACTAATGTGGTATTTTAAAGTCTCGCACATGTTTTGGTCTGATTGACTGAGATTTGACAGCAACGATGTGGTCCTGGGCAAAAGATTTTGGGGGTCCTACAACATTTTTGAAGTAGAATTTAGGTAACAGTTTCAACATCACAAAGAAACGATAGACGGTCCCACCTTCGTGGTCAAATTGATCTGTAAACTATATGCACAAACACGCTCAAAGAAATGAAAGGGGCCGGGGAAAGGTGTCGCCCGGGCTGATCATACGAACATACTACACATGTTGATGGATCAACATATGTTAACAAGCATCGTGAATCGCCATTTAATGGAAATGTGAGCTTATTCCCAATTGAGATAATTCAGACTAAATATGACAGACTCTTTGCCGACTTAGGTTCACATTTTTTACTTATACGTGTGACCGTTTGCACTCGCCCTAGTCTAGGACCACAGGAGAGAGAAACCTTTCAAAATTAAAAAAAAACATTTCCACTCTCATGCTCTGTCGAGGTTCAAGGCCTGTACTGGGTGATAATCACTTAAAAATGATACACTTGAAAAAATGATAACAACCTCATGATAATTTTATTAAATCTTGAGTGATAGTCTAAATATATAACTTGTTACTAACTTGATTGCATTTATTTTTTTAAACAAGGTTGTTATGACACCACCTGAATTGAAAACAAATAATATATGTGTCAGCTTGAACTGATACTGGCCCCAAGCAGTTGTTATATTCAGCCGGCCCTGCTTGCTATGCTTTGTAAAAAGCTTTCCATAGTTAAGATAAAAAGCTCTTCTGCAGCTCTTCTCAAGGAGCCAAGATGAGCGTTTTCATGCTCCTCTGAAAATTTCAAAAGATGATTTCTGATCAACATGACTTTTGTTGTCCTCTGACAACAAACTAATTGTTCTTAATCAAAGGTTACACACTATAGCCCTCTTACCCCTTGTTGATAAGCCTTCCTGGCTGCCTCTTTGTCACCAAGCTGTTCCTCTATCTGACCTTTCATCATCCAGAGCTGAAATGAGAGAAAGAGACCAGTTTACACACCAGACTTTACATAGTCAGATACAAGTTGCTAATACTTTGTGGATATAGGAGGTACTGTGGTGTGCCTACTACACAAAGGGGCCCAAGGTAGAGTTACTGCTACTATGAAAGCCTGATGTAGGAGGCCTGCTATACAGGAAGATTTTATTTGTATTAACTCTTTTTCTCACATAGTCACTTTTCCTCAATTTACTTGACTTTTGACCAGTGGCACATGCCAACTGGAATTCAAACACTTATGCACAGTATAACCTTGTCTAGAAACCTCTGCTATACGAATTTTTATACAAATTTGTGATTTCTAAACAAAGGACTTCGAATTGAGCTTAGTTATGTTCAACACAGTGATTAGTATATGGACAGCTTATGTTTATGGGCAAAAACACGATTTGTTGAAAATTGAGTGCGCCCTCATCGGGAAATCTCTGAGTCGCCTTTAATATTTGATACAAACACTACACATAAAACAGAGCTATTTATTGCAAACCCTGTAGCCTCACACTGTATGTAATAGTTGGAAACCAATTCTAAATACCCTGCTCAGACTTAATATTGCCATTTCATTGCCAGATCACGATCCATTTTTTTTCACTACATTTTACCTTGGCAAAATCAGGGTACTCCCGTACACCTTGCTCTAATAGATCCTTAGCCATGTTGATGGATTTCAGTTGCCATTCTAACTTGACCGACTTCATCCAACCTATCATGACAAAAAAAATTATAGATACAGGTAATCAACTACATTTGACCATGTGGTTGGGGTATTTTTAGTATGTAGGGGAGAAGGGATAATTTAGTATTCTGCCACCACAATCTTCAACATGCAGTTTATTCCGTTGAGGCTGCCGAATTCATTGGGTGGTGGCACAATACAAAATTATTTGGGGGAAACATCTGTGAATGTGTCCTGTGAAATAACACACCCAGAGGAGAGACTTGTCTTTAAATCTGCAAGTGTTTTTCTCAAAACAAATCCAAATTTTCATTATAAAAATGAGTTGGATACTCACTCCAATATTTCAGTTACATCAGCAAGAGTCTTGTTTACTCTGGTCTGATGAGTGTTGGTGTTTCTATATTTATCAGCGATCCTATCTATCTAACAACCGCAGCCGAGATGCTGTTCACCATGTAGTGCCACACCAAATGTCCCTGTTTGTCATTAAGTTGGGGATGTCAGATTGATCCTGTTGGATGTCTCCAGCAATCACATCAATTGTAGTTAAAAGGGCGACGACCCCTTTTTTTGGCACGGTAACTTCCAACATGTGACGTCTGAGACTACTTGATCAATTGCACAATGACAGTGACCAGCAAATCATGCACGGTGTTGGGCAACAGAAGATGAAAATTGGAGGGATATCTCCATATATCTGTGCTTTTTGTCTTTTGTTCACGCCAGGATATAAGCATAAGAAGCTTGGTGTAGGTGCCATCCAGTCTATCCCTAGCTCTTTCTTCATGTCCAGGTCTCAGATCCATATAATATACTCACCAAAGTTGTGAGATTGTTCTATTTTATACATGTATACTTACGAATGATCCAACTATGCTTTTCTGAAGGTTTTGATTCATCCAGGTATAAATCAGTATTGGTAGAAAATTAAATCAATTCATCTGGACTTACTATTTTTAGATGAGTGGGGCTACAGTATCACTTCTTATCCAAGACGCATCGTCAAGCCTACTGATCTGTTTGGTGGCTTTTGATCATTGACCTGTGACAAGCTTTGACATCACAGGTCGAGGAAGTTTGTAGTCTCTTAGGAATCGTATTGATCACCGATGTGTATGCCCCTCCAAGGTTATGACGGAGTCCACCTCCCTTATTTAGGGAAGGTTGTTCAGAGTTCACATAAATGGCCTCCTTGACCCCTCTCTAGTACCACCTATTCCCTGTCCAAATAACAACCTCCTTGTTATAAAGGTGTGTTTGTGTTATTTAGATGTTTGTATGACTGCTGATCACCACAACCATAACTGGGTCTGCTGTGTTTGGTACTGCGCTATTCAAAGTTTGTTTAGTTCACCGATGTACAATTCATTGCAGTCCGTGTCACTACATTGAATAGCGTAGACAATGTTACTATGTTTGTCCTTAGGAACTTTATCCTTCGGATGCAACCAGTCTCTGTCTCAGATTATTAGTTGGTTTGATGAGACCGGGAGCTGGTGCGAGCTAAAAATCCTGCGCAATTTCTCTGACAGCCCCGAAACATAGGAATGTGTGATGTTGTGGCGGCGAGTCGGTTGATCCCGACCTTTCTTAGAAGGGGGGTCCTTAGAGACTGACTCCGATTTCTTGGACGCCTTGTGAAAGTCAAATTTCTGTACCCACAAACACCAAGAGCTGACTTGAGGTGTTTTTGTGCTTCCTTTTGTTGTTGAGCTCATGGAGGAGATTGGTATCCGCTCTGTGGAATAGCGTTTGAATGAACACCTAAGTTGGTGTACCAGAGGATGAGGGGAGTCAAACAATAATACTATCTGTATTTGTGGCCTTGCGGTAATACGGAGTCTCTAATGTCCTCACTCAGAAACGTGAATGAACATAAGAATGCAAGCTTCCCATCGTGAATAGGTTCCTGAGTGAATTTGATGTGTTATTGACATTGTTGATATGTTCAAGGTTTCAGTTGGTTCGCTTAATTTTTACCCCGTGTCATCCACGTAGCGAAACCATGCTATGGTGGAACACCATTATAAGATGTTTAGTGCTTTGTCGTTCAAAAATCCATAAACAGTTCACTACGATTGGGGATACTGGTGAGCCCATGGCACCCCATGGCATTGTTTTAATACTTGCATCATAAACACGTATGTTTTGTCAAACGAGTTCCAACAATTCACACACTTGCTTCGAATTGAATCCGTGCGTTCTTTCCAGGTGTTATCCTTTTCCAACATTCGCAAACAACTTCAACCGCTTCCTTAGGTGGTACCAGGTAAAAAATGCCGATACATCATATGAAGTTATGTTTCATCATCATCCAACTGTAATTTCGCGTATCTTCTCGACAAAGTCCTGGGAGTTGACAACTGGTCCAGATTTGCCTACGAGAGGACCGATTATATACGCACATGCTGTTGGCTATATTGTAGGACCGAAATCTACGCTGCTGACATGGTCTCAAGGAGTCTTCACCTTGTGAACTTTGGCAGGCCGTAGACTTTGGGGACCGACTCTCCAGGGTACAGTTTATGGTACAATTTGCTGTCAATGAACTTCACAAGCCTTTTTCAAGTTCTTGTAGCTTGTCCATGACCTTTCTTTTATAGCTTGTTGGTTGGATCCTTTCAACAACCATAAGTCTTGGTGCCATTCAGTAAGTCACACACCTTGTTGTTATAATCTTGCTTGTCCACCCAACTTACTCTACCCTTGTCGCGCCAGTAAAATACTGATCTGTCTCTTACCGAGAGTTTTGATAGCCTCACGTTCTTCCTTATTGAGGTTGGGATTGGTAATTAGAGTTTTAACAAGACATGATGTTACCTTTGTCCTGAGCTGGTCCGCATCAATGCACTCAACTGTTGTGTTTAATCGCCGATTCAGTGGTTGTGATTAATTCCACAGAGGATACGGTCCGGTGCTACCGCGAAATTGCAGTCCTTCTCGGAGTACATCCTTACAATCTCGCTCAACGGGCTACTGAAAAGATTTTTTATCCACTTATCCTGGTTTCCTGCGTCCGGTGGATTCCCTCTTTTGTCTACTCCTCCAATTGCTATCCAAGACGGCCCGCGATGCTGTCGAATTCCGCAGTCTATCGTATTTGTTACGTTGCCCTCGTCTTTGTTTCGTCTGGTTTGATCCAACCTGCTTCACGCCGGTGAACTCAGTTACCTGCATCAAAAAAAAATCGATAGAAAAAAACGGCAATTGACAGGAAATACTCTGAGATCCTCAATTCAAATACTGTCTTAAAGGTTATTTTGCCGATATGTTCATTCAATAAATTCCTCGCGCTCTAGTTATGATTTTATCAGCCTTGTGTCCTTTGACCAGAGGTTTGATCGCGCAGACTCCGGGGTATAAATTCGTCTGGCTGCAACCGTATAAAACAAAGATGGTTACGGTGATCTGCTAGTTTCCGAGAAACAAATTTCCTCACTCAATCCAGCATCCTTTCCAAATTAGATGAAATTAAATTTCTACCAATACTGATCGCAACTAGTGTCATTTTTTTGTGCTCAAAAAGCCATCAGACACCCCTTATGCACTTAAAATTTCGGTGCGCCCATGCCAAGTAGCGCTCCCACGCTAGCATCGGTCGCCTATCACTATCGCCACTGGCCATCCATGACCTTTGCCATTTTTGTACTTCCCCAAGGCTCAACTGCGAAGGGCCTGATAGGGTTACTAGTTGGATCATTCTTAAGTATACATGTATAAAAAAACATCTCACAATTTGGGTGAGTATATTCTATTTATCCATTTATACATTACAAAACATCCCACAATTGCATGACTGCCACACTGGTCACTAGGTGGAGGAAGTGGAGTCGGTAGTCTCAGTTGCTACGGGGTTTCCGCATGTGAATTCTATGGACTGAAATAATTTTGCCCCAATGTACATCCATATACATATATCATATCGCATATATCACCTCTATGTCGAAGCATAGTACAATTGTATAAATATATACCCGTGCAAGTCCTTACCTTATGAGCAGAAGTTGTAATATGCTTAGCATCCCTCCTCTACTCTTGCTGCTTGCTGACAGCGATGTTTTGGTCACATTTTAAAACTTGTAAGGACGGCTTTCATACAAACATTCTGGAACGTTGTATGCGTTCTCCATCCTGCTGCTTCCATAATGCCAGTAAATGTAAGCTCCCCTAAGGGAAAAACCCAAGATGTTGCCAACTTCAATACAGAAGCATTGTACAGGTTAATGCGATATTACCTGACCATTCCGAGGCTTCACGTTAAAAGCATCAGAGATGATCGAGGAAAGTGACCAAGCGTGATAATGTTTGCTTTGCTGGCGGTTTAAGGTAAGTGTGAAAAAAGTTGGTCAGAAATGGAGGATCCATAGATTTTCTTAAGAATGTAGAGAGGAGGTAAAAATCTCGAAGTGCTCCGACTGTACACCGATGTTTATTCTCAGGCATCACCAGTAACGCTAGAGGCTCTGGGAAGAACTGTAAGGCCGATGTATAAAATCGAGTGACGTGTTTTGGCTAGTATAAATCCATAATACTTTACCATTTCCCGAAGAATAGCCGATCCGTGAAACGTTGGCATTGAATCCGAGTACGTGCATTAAAGTTTGGCGACTGTACGACCCTAAAAGTTGAAACTGCCCGACAAAACAGTCCGTCGGTTGTTATGTATTCTCAACATAGACAATAAGAGATCTTATGTTGTGTCTTTTCTCAACATAAATAGCGCCCTCAATTTCTTTTACTATTTTTGCCAAGGGTGATGTACACGATGATTCGAGCCAATGAGATTACACGCTAGATCCGAGTCCGGTTTAGTCACGTCGCCAACAAGAAAAGCGTATGTGGATCACTTATAATTCTTCGACCAGACGTATAAGCTTCGAGTCTACTATAGTAGATTATGGAGGTTGACTCCTTCTAGCATCTGCTGCTGCCAAGGAGGCAGCTTCTAGAGAAAAATCCTTGCATTAGAAGCGAGCTTGAGAAAGGCTACCGAGTCAAATATATAGATTTATCCTAAAGCGTCCTCTATCGTTTGTTCTATTACCAGCAGGTTTTGCCTTACAAGACTCCATCTCGGATGATCCTCTAATAACTGACCAGCTTAAAATCCAAACCTTACGTGACCAAAATGGGGCTATAAGCACAATCCCGCATGACCTTGATTGCTACCACTTTTCCAGAAATTTAGCAATCAGATTGACCCAACTTATAATATAAAGCAGTCTCTCACCCCAAGCTTTCTCGTCCGCCCAGCACATTTTTCATACTTTCAGAATGATGGGAGTTGAAAAAGTCATGCTTGCAAACAGCTCGACTATGGCCTGTGTAATCTAGAAAATCATCTGGTAAAATATGACTGTTGAAATGACACTACACAGTAGATTCCGAGAAGCTATCATCTTGGCTGACTTTCCCCTGGGAAAAACTGTCTACAAAATAGTTGATAAAATCCAGGGAGATGTTCGCCTTCAGGGTAATCAAATATTCTGGCACCAAGGTGAGGGGGGAGGATAATAATAGTGTACATGAGGATAGTCTTGTTCCTCCTTGGTGGTTCACGTAGGCAACTACGTGGAAAAATCTGATTTGACTTTTCACCGCTTTACCCAGATAACGTCTCTTGAATCGCCTTAAAGTGTAAAATAGCGTTAGCAACTCTAGTTACATATATAAGTGGAGCTTTCTTATAATATTCGACCACCCTCCTTAATTTGTGGGACCTATGCTGCGTTCTAACCTGACTTCGAGAATCTGTCGTAAATATTGACTTGGTGTGGATGTTCTTGAAATTACCTTCCACCAAAGGACCTTAGGTGGCTAAAACCATCCGAAATACTTCCCAAAACCTTAGTATTCAAAGGACTTGGTGGATCGGTCCTGACAGTAGTCTTAGTAGAAAACTCCAGAGGTGAAGCTGGAAAAAAGTTCCGACCACAATCTGCTGAAGGGTAGAAGGTCACCAAGCTTGCCATTAATCCTAAGCAGCAGAACCATAGATGAAGCTGGAGATGAACTTCTCATCATAATTGAGAGGATGCAATCTAAAGATTCTGCAATTCTCTCTTCCGTTGGAAAAGCTTTGAATTTCATCAGATCTAAGAATGCTCCAAGAAACTCCAGATTCAGACTCGGGAAGAGGTAGAAATCTTTAAGTTAGTCAAGGAACCCCAGTTACTTCACCATCTTAGAAACCAATGGTAACTAACTATCAGACGAGACTTGTTATGGTGCAACAATCAAGCAGTCGTCGCAATAGACGCATTTATCTGGTTACCCCTCCTTCTCAGATGGTCTGCCACTGTCTTCACTATCTTGTAAAGGTAAGGGGGAGCAGTAGAAAGACCAGAAGGTAAGAACTTGAAACTGGTAAGATGGTTGTCGAATTGGAAGCGATGCCATAGTTTATGATGAAAAAACAGGAACAAGGATGTAAGAATCCTTAAGTATAACGTCTTGCAGAACCAGCCCTAATACAACTCCTAGAAAACAGCTGAATGAGTTTTCATTTTGAAAAGTCTCGGACGAATAATTCTGTACAGGGAGTGTAAGTTGAAGATGGGTTTTTTTAAAGAGATCTTCATCGTTTCCTTCGGATATAGGAAGAGTAGAACCGGCCATAGATTTATACTTGGAAAAAGATTTACCTTTTTCCAAAATAATCATTAATTCATTCTAGAATCATAGCCTTTAAGTCTCTTTGGAATAGGAGTAGAACAAAATCTGACTTTCATGAGGACGAGTTGGTAAAATCTGAATGGTAACTTCTGAGAAAGTATGCAGAACACATGATCTGAGGATATCGACCGCTGCGCCGGGAAGAAAGGCTTTAGCCGCCCCCCACTGGGGTCATAGGTAGGTAGAATAAGTTGAACCTTCATCACTACTTAGCGCCACATCAGACGCATCTAAGACATGGAGTAGAAAGGAATACTCTATACTTGTCTGGCGCCTCTATAGTTGAATTTTTCTGCCTAATAGTCGTAAAATCGACTTCCGAAAAGAAACCTTGTTTCCTCTGTTGGTAGGAATTATAGTTAAAAAGGGAAGCCCTTTATCTGGTAGCAATAATCAAAAGGTTTAAGTCTGAGAAACCTTCGAATCCAAGTGGTTAATTTCTGGACCGCTTGATCTCCAGCTTGACACGATCCTCTTCTTGAGCAGCTAGAGCATCCTTATCTCAGAGAGCAATTCAAGAGAACCTCGTGGGCTGTAAGGTTTCAAAGCATCAACAGCTTCTGTCCCCGGAGCAAACTTGAAAAGGTCTGCAGGAACTCGATGAAGATCTGTCATAGGAAACGAACATCTCTCAATAGATTCTTAAGACAGTTCCACAAGAGGCTCCAACACAAAACTGCTCATAAGATGACTTAGACAGTAAGGATACACTCGATGTGTTATCAAACCACTCACGGGCAAATCTGTTGTACCACATGTCAGAAGATTACATCGTACATTCATCATGAATTAATCTACTCCATCTACTCCATATTATAGTAGAAGAACCATCTTCAACATCACAGCTTGATGGGCATGGTCTCTGCGTGAATTTACCCCATGGGCCTATTCCATATGATACTAGAAGAAAAACCATCTTAGAAGGGGAGTCTTTTGATAACGTTTCCCGAATAGAATTGCTGAACTCATCAATAGTCTGGCTAGATCAGCACAGGAATATAAGAGAGGGTTCACCAACTGTTTCATGTAATGTTTAGCAGCTGAAGCAGCAGAAACTGTAGACTAAGTATCTTGAAGAATAGTCGAATCACATTTCAAACCATCGATGACCAAGACAGCCGACGAGCCATTAACAGGAACATTAGGAAATAGTTTACTTTTTCAAGAAGAGCGGACATCGGAATAAGGCGCACCAACATAATCGGGGACACATCTTTCACAGTTTGTATCTCTATCAAATCAGAATTTTACCCAAGCTTTCACCGTCGCTCTAAACTGGTAGTACTTCGATAAGAAAGTGCAATGAGTGGAGTAACATTAGCCAATAGTGGTTGAGTAGTATCAGAAATCTCAGCTTGATCTGCAATAGGAAGAGGAGCTGTCCTGCGGTGGCTCATTGGTGTGATGAATCATAAGAATGAAGTCATGAGAAGAATAATAAACCACTTCCGGGATAGGCTACTTCTTAAAGTATCGTCATAATAACACTTTAAGTTTTCCGCTCACAATCCTGGGAGGCAGACATAACTTTTCGAAAAGACTATAGAGTCTAACACACATTGAAAGAAATCATCATCAACTTACGTCTTATTTTCGAAAAAATCATAGACATCATTCAAACTTGAACTCTTATTAAAGAGTCACTAAAAGAGGCTATGTCATTGTTGCCAGAGGAAGTTACCCGTCGGAGTAGAAACTGCCTTCTAATAACATACCGGATCTGGATCTTTAGTTTAAAGATATGAAAAAGTCATCATATGTCTTTGCTCCAGAAATATCACTACTGATCATAGAACTTGGATCCCCGCCGTGAAGAACTAGCAGAAGGAGCCCCCCTAAACCTTTCATAAATATGGGCTAGGAGAATCTTGATGTCTTTTCTTGCTACCGAAATGAAACACTCTAGGCGGAGTGGGGAAAGAATTCTTAACGATAGAGCTCCGTACGGAGAACGCCAAATACTATCACAGGAATATCTCTCCGAGGACTTGCATACAAAACTACAACCTCTGGAAGACGAGCGGCGTCTAAAAGAAACAGAACACGGCACTCTTCACCTTTCTGGTACGAGGTGAGTGAACGGGAGAGGAGGAACATTTCTTAAAGCACGACGACGGCTACGCTTGGAACTAGATGTAGGACGACGGAGAGAATGTAAGGTTTTATTTAAAGATGTTGTTAGACAACGCGCCCGAGGTGACTAGATGGAACGGACACGGTTGGTTATACGGAGGAAAAACAGGTAGAAGCGTTTACATCGGAGAAACAAAGGGTGACGGGCCCAGACGGTAAGCTCGACGGAGAACGGGAGAAGCATTTTCAACAGAATAACCACGAGGTGGTAGGGTAACAGCCCAGCCCGGCGAGTCGGTTAGGCAGGACGGACAGGCATGGACTGTAAACAACTGTTACTCCTGACACAAGAGCGGAGTAAGAAATCCTTCTTGAATAACACCTCTGCATCGAAAACTCTAACTTTCCTCGGAACCGTGGAGGAAGGAAAAGCTATGACTCGTGTTGAAAGACGAGATAACTCCACTATCGCGTAGAAAGGACTCATTTTTTGTATAAATAAAACTCCATGACCCGTCATTAAATTAACAGTAACATCGGCGGTTATTGCAGTTAATAGAACCGAGTCAAACCACGGGACGTGAAGCACGGTGTCAAAGTCGTAGTAGAACAGAATCTAGAATAATCATGACCCTCATAATTATTTTATAGAACATAATAAAAAATGATATTAGAGCCACCACGAAAAAAAAGACTACGGTTATTCGGGTACCACCCAGGGTACCGTTGTAATTCTCTATCAAACATAAATAGGTCTTAACAATGGCCGATGGGCTCTATTGACTGTACCACCGGTTGCTAAACTCCAGACGTATAATCATATGAATCACCAAGGATGCCCGTTGATAGCGGCTTATTATCTATACTTTACGGAGATATGTGACAGCCCGACTGCACGTATTGAGAATCATCATCGGAACGAGGCCAAGTATCTCAAAGTTGAATATATTGATTCGCAGCTGGATAAATCAAGTGTAGATAGACGTGAAGCCGGCGGTTCGTACCGGTACCACCGTAAAATAGCCAAGGTTGATTACTTTAAACTTGTTGAGAGGCGGCATCGTCGGACAACTCAAACCGTTGAACTCTTCCAATTCACTATGAATGGAAGAGTGGATAGATTAGCCAGGCGAAAGTATTCACTTAATCCACTTGATCACATCAATCATAGGCCCTTTATCTTCATCAGAAGATAGAGTGGCTGGGCGAACTTTCCCTATAAATGTGATGGAGCCTCTGCAACCCCGGTAGTAGTATCGCCTGGAGAATATTTAATCAAAGGTAGTCTGATGGTCTGGATTGTGAAATTTTTGGGTAGAGTCTTCGCTGGTCGCTGGACCCAGAGGGAGATGCCGTGGACGGAGATGGAACTGTGTAGCCTTGGCCTTAAATCATCTTGTCTTTATCTCCATATACACATCCAAATTCGTCCAAATACTTCAGGATTTCCAATTCTGACCATACTATAGTGTATATATATCCAGGTCCTTCTCTTGAACAATAAAGCACTTCATACACAGTTCATGAGGGTTCTTGTCTTGTCTTCGACGGAACTCTTAAACTCAAAACATCTGCGGAGTGGCAAGGTAGAATATGACATCTTTATGACAACATCAAAATTTAAGACGAAAACATGCAGCGGATGTTATATACAGTAATAAACCGTGCGGACTGGATTTATCCAAATGTAGAATAGGATAAGGCCAAGTAGTTAGGCAGATAGTGGCAAACATTGTGCATTTGTTATAAAAGCACCAAATTTGGGCACGAGGTAGATAATTATCTGAATAAAAATTAGATCTGGAACACTGCACAGTTCAGGTTTCAGGGTCACCTAGAGGTCACGAAAGGTCAAATGAGGTCAAACACTAAATATTAAATAAATAAGTCTTGATTGACAGAAGATTACCAAATTGTGCAAAAAAAGTGTAAAATATACATAGTTAATGGGAAAGTATTTCTTAAGAATAAAAGGGGGCATTTTAAGTTAGAAAACCAAAGCATGTACTTTTGGATGCTAATTAAGGTCATTTAATTCAGTACATAATGTGATATATTTTCTAAATTACCATAATGCTTGAATCAGAAAAATACATTACGGTCCTCGAACGCTTGTGTCGCCTGCTGTTGCGGTTGTGGAATGATAAGGCCGCTATGACCTTTGACCTTGATATGTGACCTTTGACCTTGATATGTGGCCCGTTGACCTTGATTAGTGATCTGACCTTGATAGTTACCTTTGAACCTTGATATGTGCCTTTGACAAAGAAAAAAAAACAAATGAGGGTTTGCATGTAATCTTCATAAACCAAGTTTGGTTTCCCAATCGACTTTTCAATTGAGGTAATACAATTTCAGCCTATCTTTCAACTTGAATCACATGACCTTGGATTGGTATGGACCTTGACCCATCCCATGTGCACTATGACTGCCCAATGTGGTTTAAATCATAAGTATGCAGATATTACAGGTCAAAGGTTAACCTTTTTTCACAACAGACAACAGACATCAACAGAGAAAGACATTCACAAGTCTCCCTATGAGTCTCCAGCCTAAGGCAGGCGACACAGCAAAAATGGATCTGGTAGATAAACAATGACCTCTATCCTCTGTGCTATGCCATTTCTACAGCAATGCAGTATCAACTACTTAATAATCCTCTAAAGAGAGCAACCTTATTCATTCAATTTAAAGCTTTCAAAAAGTCTACATACAGTCCTCATTTTTTGGTCATCTCATGTGCATTCAACCACCAAAAAGGCATAAAGCTGTGCACTTCAGGGATACCAGTAACACATTTGACATCGGGTGGTACATCCATTTTTTGCACTGACACCGTATAGCAGCTGGTTTCGGCATGACTTCAAATAACCGACCTGCCTCCTGAAGCCAACCCCTTCCGGGAAGGCAACTCAGGTAATGGGATCAATGCTTGACTCCAAATATATCCTGCTTGGTAGGTTGCGTTTAATGTGTTGAATGAGAGCTGCCTGTGTAGGTGGTAGTCCTTCCAGTGCTCGGGATTTTTTAGTGAACAGGTGTTGTTGACCAACTCACCCTGCGTTACTGTTCTGTCATACAGAGAAGACTGAATGCTCAAGAATAGCAAGAGTGTTGGCATTAATTGATGAAGGGGAATTGGAAAGAGATTTAAAGGGCAGCGGGCTCATCAAAAGCTTCCATATGTTACATGCTGTTTCTTCCCCATCCGGCAAGAATGCAACGTTGTCACCATTTTTTTTTTTTTTTTGCCTGTAAAAGGCAGACAAGAATGCCAAAGCTGCGGCTTTTTCTGGACCCAAAGAGTGTGCAATGGTGTGTGATGCCAATGTATCGCATATTTCGACCAGTCCTATATGCACCAACACAGCCTATCTATTTGCAGTTGATTGAAGTAGGTCATAGCCAATACAACCACAATCTGCTATCAACATTTTCTAACAGTTGTTTTTGAAGCCTTGGCCTTGATGCATCAAAGGCATGTAAAAGCATTCGTATCTGCTTCCTAATGGAAACATGAGAGCCAGATTACAACATCAAGACGTGGCGGAGAACAATGACGTTTTACCACTGGTAACAGATGATTGCTTGTCAGTTGCACTACTACTTAATGCCGATTTGACAAAAAACTTGAATAGCTCAGTTTCGTTCTGGGGCTCTGACTTCTCTCTGCTCCTCACTTATACACCTTTTATTGGTCTCTTGGAAGCCAGGTTGAAACATGCACTTAGTTTTAGGTATTTGTTCATTACCTTGGTGGACGTGAAAATAAAATTATTTTCCAATGGCATAGGGCGTACGAGGAGCAATCTCACCGGCCATTGGACAGTTGCTGCTTAAAACATGACAGTATAGGGCCCACGAATTGCATTTCACCGGCCAATCATGCTTTCAGGACAGAGGCGAACTACAGTATGAGTAGAATTCGGCTGCTGTTGCTTCCGGAACCAAGCTTGTCAGTGCTGATCACCCGTACAGTTTGCCAGACCGAATTGAAACAATTCTGGCACCACTCATGATTACGAAAATTACAAGAAAGAAACCAAGTACTCAATCGAAGGCAGCTGGGCGACCGCCAACTGATGACTCTATGACGGGCCAGCAGGAACTCGGCACACCAACACTAACTGATGGTCCTGAAAAGTGTCGTCTGTTTGCCTTCAAACCTCTTATTGTATCCACCTACAATGTACGTACCTTGTACCAGCAGGGAAAGGACCACTAGCTATTCATGAGCTGTACCGATGCAGGTGTAGATATTGTTGGCATCCAAGAACATCGCCTAATCACAACCATCCCCAACGAAGAGCTATGGTCTGATGATAAAAACTGGGTGTAAAGCCCATGATATACTTCCTGTCGCAGTGAGCGATTGGCGTGCGCAGTACCGAAATTTGATCCAAGATAAAGTATCGCGCATGCTCACAAGCATAAATTGCTCGCTGCGACTGGAAGTTTAATCAGGGTCTCAATTTACAGCACAGCCACGGCGGTGTTGGTATACTTATGGCAAGACATATCTACAAATTTGTGCAAAGCGTGAATTCCATTTCCAACAGGATCATCACTGCCACATTCCATGGTAACCCAAAACTTACAGTGACATCTGTCTGTGCCCCCACTGATTGCGCTACACTTGATGACAAGTGTGAGTTTTACAACACTCTCGAGGACCATTTAGAACAGGTCAAAACACATACCATCCACCTGGTTGTGGGAGACTTCAATGCTAGAGTTGGAAATGATAGTCATCTATCACATCCTGAAGTTGTTGGCCGCCACTGTTTCTATGATACAACAAACAACAATGGTGAGAGACTGGTGAGCTTGTGTGAAGAACATAAACTTCGTCCAGCACAGATGAAATTTCCACAACCTACGCAGCGTCAGTGGACATGGATGCATCCAGCGGGGGCAACGCACCAGCTGGACCACATCTTAATAAACAGCAAGTGGTCGTAACTCTTTGAGGAACTGCAGGGCCTACAACTCAGTAGAACTAGACTCCGACCACCGGATTGTCAGCATTTTGCTTGTCTGCAGCCTTAGAACTAGCAGAGGGAAACCTCTCATAAGACCAAAGTTTGACTGGAAGAAACTGCAAGATACATCCACAAGAGACTATTTCCAGTTGGAATTGTCCAACAGATTTGAAGCCTCCAGTGCTACGATACATCAGCACCAATCACCCAGAGGTACCAACAATTTGAACATGCTGTCGCAGAGGTAGCTGAGAAGGTTGTTGGCGAACGCAGACCATGTGGCTTCCCGAGCTGGGTAACTGACAATACTATCCATCTGAAGTCAGAGAGGGATGAAGCCAAAAGAAGATACCTGGTTTCCAAGTCTAAGCAGTCCAGAGAACTTTGGAAAAGGCTTAACTCCAGCTTGAATGAGAGTTACAAGTCAGATGAGGCAGCCATGCTCTACAAACAAATGGAAGATTTCAAACTGGTGACTCAAAGGGTGATTATACCACCACATGGAAAATCATCCATAATCTGTCCGGCAAAGACAGAAATACAGTTGTCAAGTTCAACAAAAGAGATGGCACCCACCAACAAGTGAGAAGGATCTAATTAGGAATGGAAGGAAGATTAAGTTCCTGCTCCCAAACAGCGCCACGGTGACTATTATTTGAAGAATATTTGAACTGCTCCAATGGCTTCTCAAGATCTGCCCATCGAAACCAATCCACCAACATAGAGGGACGTACTAGCACAAGGGGCCCAATAGGAAGAACAATAAGCGCCGGATTGACAGTGCAATTAACTGAAGCACTCCAGAATGGTGGTAAGTTGTTCACTAGGAGGCGGAAGCATTGGCGCCGGTAGCCAGCCCTGAGGGTAAGAGTTGGCGCTGTATCTGCATCCACAGATATTTAACAAATCGTGATCTACGTTAGAAGTTTGCCTTTGATCCTATATATATATATATATATATATATGAGATATATATATATATATATATATATTATATATAGATATATTATATATCATATATTTATATTATAGAATATAATAATAGGCGAGGAGACTATTTTCATGCAGAGTTGCTCAATGCTTGAAAGCAGGCGAGATAAATGATGACTATGGAACGGTAGTGTTACTCGAGTTTCACGCTTGTAGCGATCATCCAGACCACTCTGCTGGTCCTCTGATGTCTGATGATCGCACAAGCGTGAAATCCGAGTAACAACGACCGTTCCAGTAGGTTATCAATATATCTATATATATATATATAGATATATATATTATATAGATATATAGTATCTAGTACTATATAGATACGATATATATTATATATATATATATATTAACTATTATATATATATAGTAAAAACGAAGGGAAAAGTCCAACACAGTGAAGTAATAATAGTAGACAAGAAGCTCTGTGCATGAAAAAGAAAGGATGTGAAAAAATAAGGAGGATCGGTAAAACGCATTCCTCGAAGGAAAAAGTACTTAAACAAACTTTCAACAACATCGTACCATTTACATGAATGGGCTCCTGAATTCATTCATTCATTCATTCAGCTATTATTTATTCAGCAAAACATATCTTACATGACATAAATGTATAATTACAGTTATTATATAACAAATACATAATACAAGAAGTATCCAATTGACAACAAGTACTAGATGAAAGGTGAGAGATGTATGTTAGGACCAGTAATGGACAGCCCGATAGGGCTTATGGTTATTACTGGACCGGTTAATCCTGTTAAAGTAAAATATACTAAAATTCAATAATACAATAAGTACAAATATCGACTCAAGTAAGGGATGATATAAAAAATTCATAG
>JAMKCH010013013.1:0-25587 GCA_023653785.1 Ophioderma brevispina
GCAACGCATATCCTGGCAACGAATTGAATATGAGAAGATCCTTACATCTTCTTTCATTGAATTCACGTTGGCGGAAATGCTCCATCTAATGACATTAACGAAAAAAAATAGTGGACCATAACGCCTGCAGGTGTAAATTCGTGTACAAATTTGTATTTCTGCTAATAGGAGTAAACTCGGGGCACAAGGGCATTTATTTTCCCCAGTATTTTCCAAACGCCCTTTACATGATTTACGTCTCATTGTTTATCCCCTTATGTGAATGAACGGGTCACATTCCTTGTTCCCACATGTTCATCCAGACTTATTAATTAAAATAAGGCGAATATATTAATTAGCTAAATAAGGATTTACCTAATCAATACTTGCATAGTTTTAAATTGTCTATTTAACGAATTTTAATTTAATAATTTTAATTTGATCATCGATTTTAAATATGCGCGACTAAAGGTGATATTGACACCGCGATGGCATGAAAATCAAACCCGGAAGCTAAAACATTCTTCAGCATGTTGTCATACGAATAATTAACACGTTGAAAGAACCAATTTCTTATGGAATCAGAGAGCGATATAGAACTTCATGAGACGAAAAAAGGAAAAATTGATCAAGTTGTCCTTCACGGTTTGCCAATGAATCGGTAAGTTGGTAAAAGAGGAGCATGTGCTTTTCCTTTATTTAACAAATCGCGCGGTGATGTTTTTTCCAATGGAATGCGCCAAATACATTGATATACCCGATGTACCTCGACCGTTGCCGTCGCAACATGAATGATTGGACACCCATACGACTTTTGGTATGACAAAATTATGCGACCACGATTACAATAAATGATACGTGACGTGTGACCGCAGTCGTTGTCGACTTATTACAATCATGTCACAGTCGAGTGATAGTTAAAAAACACATATGTTTGAGAAAATTATATAAATGGGGGCCTGATTTCCTTTCCAAGGTGACTGAAATAATGCCATTTCCTTCTGAGAAGTGGAATGCCCCCCCAAAATACCATTTTAGCACCCTAAAAAGAGGAAAATGGTCTAAAACCAGTGACCCCCAGGTCACACCCTGTCGGCCATACTCTTCCCCAATTCCGTTTGGTCTCAGAGCCCAATAGGACGCTTGCACATATCATGTTGTGGGGGCGGGCCGGGCAGCGGGAAGTCAACATTGGAACGGAAATCAGCAATCAGTATTATGATTTATAAAACATAAGTGTTTTAACTAACTCATTTACAAGTAGCTGATTTACTTTACACCAATGTTGTGACTGAAATATATGCATTAACCCCCCTTGAATGAATATTTTTAAATATCCCACCAGCTAGCAACGCGTCGGAGGTGGAAACATGATATTCAGAGAGCAGCATAGGATGGGATGCAGTCAAGGGTAGAGACCAAAAAACGCCCAGAGCCGAAAAACAACATGAATCTGATTGCCTAAAAGTCAAAAAGCCAATAACTCACCTAGGAAGTGGAGTACAGACCCCGACGATCGGGAGCACACCCTGCGTTTAGGGCCCGGACGAGCCCCAACGCGTAGGGCCGGACGAGCCCCAACGCTAGCCCGGAACAAGGCCCGACGCTAAGCCCGTACGAGCCCCAAATAGGGGCACCGTCGAGCCGACCAAAACTGTGTCCAAAGTCCCACCGAGGAGACAGCGGACAAGGCTAGTCAGCCGGGAGCCCAAGGAATGTGCGAGAACTGTCAAAGCAGCGCCTAACTCCCGAACAAACGGGAGAAGGGATCCACGGTCAAGACACCGACCCACCAGTGGGCAGTGTCCAGGCAAAAGTCGAAAAGACCTCAAGGGCTTAGCCCCAAGGGGGCGAGGAGTAAGGCCTTGGATGCACAGGTAAGGTTAGACAAAAGAGCCAAACCACCAGCGCGCAGGACAGACAGAGCCCAGAGAAGGGGCGAGGGCAATCCACCGGGGGGGAGCCAAGCCCAATGAGGGAACCCGAGCATTAGCATCGAAGACCTGAAGAATGACCAAAGACCTCCTGTGGAGACCGGCCGAAAGAGCAGGGCTGGCCCCTGAGGGCACCAGCCGGCATGTAGGCCTGAGTCTCGGCCCGCACAATGGTTGAGCGAGGACGGAGGGCAAGGAGAACAGCCAAGGCGCGGATGATCAGGTTCCCTGTAGGGGTGTAAGGCCAAGGGAAGAAGGACATAAAGCCCTAACCCCAGGCCTAGGACGGCCCAGTGAAGCCCCTGGAGGAGGCAACGCAAGACGGCCATAGGCACATGCATTATAAACCCCGAAGGGGGCCTAGGTTAAAACCAAGCAGAGGGCATCAGCCCTAGGCCAGGCTAGGCACGACAAGGTTCCAGCCAATGCTGAAAAAGAAGCAGGGCCAACTACCCCGAATGGAGATGAAGGGTCTCAGTCGAGTAGCAAAGGTAAAGGCGATTTTGAAAGCCCCAATGCCTAGGCCAAGCCGAAATGTCCAAGGACCGCCGAGGCTAAAGGCCACGACCTCACAAGGAAGTCCGGTGGGCTAAAAAGACCCAAAGACCAGTATCACAGCCAAGCTGGGAAAACATGGTCTAGACCCCAAGGGGAACAGAGACTAAAGCCGAACGGCAACATGTCACTAAGGCCACGATTCGGAAGCGGCGATGGCCCAGTGATCCCCAAGAGGGAAGCAGCGAAGCTGCCTCATAGCCCGAGTCCAAGTTCACCAAAGGGAGACAGCGGACAGGCTAGGTAGCAGTAGTAAGCCTAACAGCCAGAGCCTAAAAGCCAGGACAGCCAAGGCTAAATGGCCCCAGCGCCTAAATGGCAGAGACCAGGGCCTCAAAGTCACCGATGGTGCACACGGAACGGGCCCGGACAGCACACGAAGGAGGCTAGGTACAAGGCAGCCACAGTCAGCCGCCAACAGTGGTCAGCGACGTAAGCGCCCGCGACCAGAGATAGCTGAAAAAGGGCCCCATGGGAGGGGGATAGCAGGACAGGCCGAGGCTATCAAAGCTCCAAAGGGAGACCGAGCAGCGAAGAAAAGCACCCCAGCGTAGCCGGGGGGGCAGGGGGCAGAGGTGCATAAAGGCTAAGGTCTGGACCCCGACGAAGCTGCAAACCATAGCACGCAGGATTGGCCCCATGCCCAGGCCGAGGCCGGCTAGGCCCACCACAGGTAGGGCAGGAGACCACAGGGGGACCCTGCATGCAGGAGAAGCTTAGGCAACGTAGGAGAAAAGAAAGACGCGGTAACCCCGGGACTAAACAAGCTGAGAGGGCTCCCACCCCAAGGCCACGGCAGCATGCCAGCCAGGGGTGAAGCCACTAAGGCTAGGCCGCCCGGAGGGGAGCCCGCCAAAGAGCAGACTTGGGTTAGACCCGAGAGAACCGCAACCCCCAGATCCTACAGCATCACGAGGGGAGCCCGGAGGGCCTAAGGCGGCGAACATCCCCGCAAGGGAGATAGGTCGCGGCGCCGTGAGCATGAAAGTCAACACCAGGAAGGCGGACAAACAACACCCGAGCAAACAGCCCCGTAAGAGGGACCGTCGCTGTGGGTTAAGCCCGCGAAATCAACACCAAGACGTCGGATATAAACGGCCACCATGCAGCGCCCCTGTGGGAAGGAGGCGCGACAAAGAGGATTGAGTTGTTAAACCAATCAACCAAAAGCCAATAACCCGAGAGTGAGGACGCTATTATAAAGGAAGGAGTACTCGCGCCCGAAGGCGGTGAGAACATGCCCTAGAAGTCCCGGAACCACAAGCTATACAACCCGCAAGAGACTAATAGCGACATGGGCTACGCACGGGCACGCAACGCACCCTGAGAGGGCTGCTGCAGCCTGCACCGAGCCCCCGCGAAGGCAAGCCCGGAGGCTGCCACAGAGGGCGCGAGAACGGAAACACCCCAAGGGTTGTACCGTACCGGCACGAGAACCGTGCGGGAAACTAGCGGCTGGAGAACCGCACCAGTAACCGCTCACACGGAACCCCGCGTGAGCGGGGAGCAACCGTGCGAGCGCTGCGCACCCACTAGCCCGCGAAGCCCTGGTGAAGCATGCAGCCACGAGCAAAGATTAACGCCGCGGGGCAAGCAGGCTAGCCATGCAGGGTGTGCCTTAACGGCTGAACTGAAGCGGGAAACCAGTGCTGGTCGAAACCGCACCTAGTAACAACGCGCACGGTACCCGCGGTTGAGCGGGACCAACCTGGCGAAGAGCTGCGCACCCCACCTAGCCTGTGAAGGTCTGGTGAAGCATGCAGCAGGAGCCAGACTGACACCGCGCGGTAGTAGCTAGCCATGGGGGAGCAGTGAGCCTAACGACACCCGCGGCGCCCGTAACGGGGCACCGAAGGAGGGGGCAGGAAACCACCGCAGGGCTGGACGAATCCAAGCCCCGAGACCGCTTCACGGCAGCGAGCGCGGTAGCAGGGTCGAGACCTTAAAACCACGGAGCGCCGGGGTCGGTATGGCGATTGGATCGGCCCAAGAAAACCCGGGGTCACCATGGCCAACACACCACCACCCGGAGGGAATGCCAGCCGCTCAGCCCACAGGGAGAGAGAGCAGAGCAGAACACGCTTAGCGGCACGATAAAGCAAAACGAGGCTAAATCAGGCGAGCCAGCGTCGGCCGCGTGCTAGCCAGGTGGCCCCGGGGGGGGCGGCCGACTAGCACGCTTGGAGCAATCGAGGCTGCTATACCGGATGTCTGCAGCCGCCAGAATCCCCAAGGGAAAAAGCAGAGCAGACCGCGGCTAGCATGCACCGGAGAAAGAGACAATAGGGCTTAGACCAGCGAGCCAGGCTGCAGCGGCCGGTTAGCGAGGGTAGACGGGCGGAACTCCGAGAGAGAAACGCCAGAAGAAACGCTACGAACACGCCATGAAGTAGCCGAGCTACAACATCTTTAGGCTGCTCCCAAAGCACGGGCCAGCGTGAGAGAACATCGTACCGGAGCACGAACACCACCCCACCCCCCCTTCCCGTAGCGAACATAAACAGGGAAACTGTGTTCAATGGCGAACCCTTGAAAACAGAAAGGCCAACGCAAAAGAACAAGCACCAAAGGGAGCGACAGCGGAAGCAAGACCCGTAAGAAACACGGAAAGAGGGTCGCGGGGCGGAAAGCGCAAAGACGCTGAAGTGGGGTGAAGCGAGCCAGATGGGTGCGCGTGCCGGAACGGAAACGAGCGATGAAAAACAAGGCGTGCCGCGGTAAAAACCGGCCCGCCAACGCGGAAACAAAGATACCGTCGGCGGTAACAAGTCACACAGGTAAAGACTTTCGCAAAGTCATTTCCACATATTTTTATAAAATAACACCACATACGCCTAAAATAATAGACCACTCACCCAAAAGAACTGTTTTATTATAGTATGGCAACTACAATTAACAGAAACAGGCTCACAAAAAGCAAGGCATCCAAAACACGCACACGGTATGCGTCATAGCTGCCTTTGTTACCTTCTTTTCCCCACACAGATCACATGACCGCATCGGCCGGCAAAAAAGGATACACTAATACAAAGCTCTCCGACGGGCGTTAAAGTCGCTGTTTATATCCGTCCAAATAGAGCGTTATAAATCCAGTATATATCCAGTAATATATCCAGATAGTTTATGGTATAGTAGTAGGAGTATTCCGTATGAGACGCCAACTAGTCCAGTATCCAAAAATCCTCAGTTAATTTTGCTGCTATGACGGCTGCGGTAACACGCTTCCGTTTGGTAAGGCCGCCAAACCGGAATTGAGGAAGAGTATTGGCCGACAGGTGTGACCGGGTCCTGGTTTGAGACCGATTTTCCTCTTTTTTAGGGTGGCAAAATGGTTATTTTTTGGGGCATTCCACTTCTTCTCAGAAGGGAAATAGTCAAAATTCAGTCAACATGGTTGTAAAGGAAATCACTCATGTATGATTTTTCATGACAATTTCCCGTGTGACCCGGCCTTAGAAATGGTCTGCACCAATGAACTGACCTTGAACCTGCCCTTGTGGATCTTTGTAGAACCATTTCTGGGCATGTTCATGTGTTATCGGCAATGCCCTTGTGGATGGCTAAATCTGCTTCTGCTTGTACATCTCAATCTATTTCAGGCACTTTATCATCATCCTAAAAAGACAAACAAGAAATCTTAGTTAGACATATTAAATCAGTTTCTATAACCAGTCTTGCTAAATTGATCAAAGCACTTTACATTTATCCACTGCCACGGAAAAATCATCAGAATATTTTTCTTTCATACTGGTGGCTGGCTGTTACCACAACATCTAGCAACACTTGTATCCGCAACATTCATAACGACTCCCCATTTACACCTAGGTTGTGACAAACATAGTGCCTTCCCCAAGTGCACACACATATGCTGCAGCAGACTCGACCCCACAACCTTTAGATTTGCACCGACTCAAACCCACAACCGTGGAGATCACAATCTCCATTTTACCACATGAATAACTATGGTTGATCTGTAAGATAAAGCTTATTCAAATGAAACACAACCAACAATGCGTACTCTCCTAGACAGAATCGTACCCTGTAAGGGGACAAGACATTTGATCACAACCATTCTGCAAAAGTTGGAATTTGTCCTAAATTTGCTCCTCTAAGTTCTCAGTTCCAGACTTAACTTGAAGAGCAGGGCTTCAGGCAGGCAGAGTGTTTACTACACCACTTTGCTGATTTTTTAAAAACTTTTTTAGTTCTGCATACAAGTGGTACAATATAATCTAACTTTTTCAAGAACCTGTTTATCATGTTGCAGCATTTGATGTGGCTAGAGTGGGGCCCATGGGCCAATACGGCAAACCTAAAATCCCTTTTATCACTACCTTGAAAGATCTCAGAACTTTATTGATTAAATTGCATGACAAATGACTGAACTGGCATTCCCAAACGGAGTCTAACCTTTAGATCCAGGGTTGGATTACCTTTCAACATTCTCATAAGTGTGCTGAAGTTGGCAAGAAATTTCCTCTCATGGATAAATCGATAGAATTTTTCCATGGGTCACATCGCACTTTTAAAAAGGGCTGTTCAACGAAGGACAACCCCTGGTTTAAACCCGGTCAAGTTCAGACTCCATTTAAGAATAACAGCCCACGAGATTGCTGCTGCGCTCTTAAAAATACCTTTCCAAAAAATAGTTTACACTTCGCTGAATTCTGGCTTCTTCTGTGAAACACTGCATTTTTTAAGACAATATTTGGCTAGCAGTTTTCTCTCCAATCAACCATTGCTTTTTGTTTTTATTTTGGTCATTTGTTGTGCTCATGCTTTTTGTTTGCTTTCCTTGAGTGGATTGGAATGGTAAGCTCAGTCATGGGACATCAAAAATGTGGACAAAGATGGAAGCATTTCATTTAGCAACAACTTGCTTAGTAACTGAAGTGTTTTTGAAAGTACACTGGGATTGAATTGAATGACAGCTACTACAGGTACCAGCACTCTATAGAAGGCACACATGAGTTACATTGTGGGATGGACCTCAATGCACCCTGTGTGTCACCCTTGAGGGCAGTAAATTTGATTAATTTGAAATGTCACACAAGGGGATTGAATTGAATGACGGAAACTACAGGTACCAGCATCTTTTGCTATAAGTCACATTGTGGGATGGACTCAAACACCTGTGTGTCACATCCTTGAAAGTAAATTGAGTATTTGAAGGTCAACACACGGGATTGAATTGATGAGTGCATTAGTCATCGTAGATCTCTCTATTAGGGCCCATGAAAGGCGAGACCTGCTTTTTTACCTTATAGATTTCAAATAATGGTTTGGTAGATAAATTTTCCGTTATATGCATCTTCTCCCCAAATAGTCATGACTCTTCACACCACGAAATGATATAGAATAATGCAGCAACACTACCGCAGCAGACTGCAATGCATGATTTGTACGCGCTGCGCACATTCAATCGGAATTACTTATGTACGGAACATAAGCTAAATAATTTTTTGCTCATTAGGTATGAACAAAGCAACTATTGGCAATTTTCCAAGCTAGTATAACAACACCTGAATTAGATAGTAAACTCACACACGCTTTATATGTATCCAGTGGAACGTCATTAACACGAAGTTGGTGGGGTCTCATATTTTAGTTTGTATGGCTAACAGGAATCAGTTCATAAACATAATGCTTTGTACTTAAAAACAGTTGTGTTAACAAGTTTCCACTTTACATATTGTCCCCCATTTACCTCTTCAATAAGTTCAGCCATTAGACTCTCAGCTGCTTTGTCTAGATTGTGGTGAGGGGTTTCTAGTCCATTCATCCTCATCTTCCCACTACAGCTGTATGTTTCTCCCCGCAACCACAGCTGGTGCTCCTCCTCCCGAGGCAACAACAGATTCGGCAATTTACTGCTCCGTGACGGAACATCCGCCTTACTCGTGGCCACCTCTGCTGTGGTCATAGGAGTCTTTGCACTTTCCGTTGTTTCATTAACCTTCCCTGAGGATGTCAATCTGCGCCTCATGTTCTTTGCAAACTTTGCCGCTTGAGCAGCCCCTCAGTTTGTTTATCTACTATTGAGGACGGATCCCTGAATCCTTGCTTCATCTTTGACCTCTGACCTTATATTAATTAATTACTACTATGGAGTGTTTAACGCAGGCATTGCTGGTGGCAACTGTGTGGTGGCTTTTTTAATTGTCTGAGATACTGAATTACTGAAGAAGTGTTTTTTTAATTGTTGGGCTTGGACCTTCATCCGTTGAGCAGGCTTGTGGTTTCTCTTCTTTAGTGCTGGGCTTGTCACTTTTCTCTGTTTGGGGAATAAAAGATGTCGCACCATGTTAGAGATAATTTATAAAAGTTAGACAAACATCCCTTCAAATTTTAAATTTAACTTGAAATTTCTCTATGGTTTTTCTAAATTTTATTCTCATTTTCAAAGGATCTAATAAAATAATAGGTCAAAAAAGGTCATGTCCATATTTTTGCTTAAATTACATTTCTACTTTTGCAAATAAAAACACAGCAAGTGAACTTGAGTCCATCCCCCTGGCCAGGTGGCAGGTCTGGAACATGACCGCAGATGACTTTGACATCATCCACACGAAGGAACCCCTATTGCACCTGAACCCCAGGTCTGGTTTGAATCACACTTTTTGAAGAACCCCCTAAACGGCAATTAACCAAACTGGAACACACCTACACACATAATAAACACACATACAGAACTCAGCGCTCTCGCAAAAATCCCCCTTCTGCTTTTTCAAGCCAGGGGATAAAATAAACCCCGATGTATCGAGCTTAGTTTACACAAGCCACACAAACCTGTTATTTCCTTCTGTTTACTGAGAATGCGTGGCCTCAACTAAGAATGTTAAGCCAAGCTGCAAAAAAATTCTGCTGCAACTCAGATCGGGGTTCAGCTGAAGACTCAAATTTTACCCATTTCCAAGGATCACTTTGACAAGATACCAATTTCTAAGATTTTGCTTTAAAATTTTACCTTTTTTAATCATGTTTGAGGCAGTTTTCAAGAAAATGCAGACATCTAAGGATTTTTTGTAAGAAAATAGACCCATGTTTAAGGATTTCTCATGAAAAACATGGAGCAGTACTATACTTTCATGTTAGTACCCTGGAGTAGCACTTGTGACTTTTCAATCTCTCACCACCGAGTACGCATAAGATTCATGCGTTCAATTGTGGATACCCACATTACTTTTGTTTCCTAAATATCTAAGAATCTAGGAAATATCTTGCTTTTTCCAATGCAAGCAGCATTGACATCAGGCAAAAAGAGGTGTAATCCTTTTGTACATCATGAGTTAGACTAAAGACTTATGGATTAAAGCTGTATAATCCGTTTACTCCTTCCATAGAACATTTCATGCTGCCAGGTCTGTGCAGTCTTAACACCCCTTTGCCAAGTGTGGTCACATCTGACCAATAAAGGGAACAAAGTATATTTCTGATATCTCTTTTGGGCTTTTGAGATCTGGGCTGGCATATAATACCACATAATCCAAGTCCTTTGAAAAGCCACTACAAATAATAAGGATTTATAGATTGGTTAACTAACTGCCCATGATTTTCTTGTCTCTGTCTAATCATTGTTAGCTGCAACATTTAACCTTGGATATGGACAGACAGTGTAGGACTATCTGGACACTCTGGCTGAATTTGACCTGGGCCGTAAAAGGTGTTAAATGAGCTAAACCGAAAACAATTAGGCCACAGTATTTTGTATATTTGGTATGAAAAGGAAAACCCTGAACGTACTCATCAGTTCTTTAAAGTATGTGTTACCATTTATCAACTGTTTATCATGAAAAACCATTTTATTAACCATGATAAAACCAAGCATCTGGCTAGCCATATCCATCTGGGTTTGTAAGTTATCTACTGGTTTGTGAAGCTGCCGAAACCAACCACTGACAATAAGTACAATCTGAGGAAAAAGCAATCCTTGAGAAAAACCAATTAAGATCTGCCAAGGAGAGATAATTTAGAGGTATCACAACTTGCCTGTTTTTGTCTCTTTACTCTCTTGCTCTTGTTTTATCTTCTTTGGGCTAATCATCTGATTTCTTGAGATCTCAGGCTAAAGGAAAATCACAAAAACGGTTACACACTGTGCAATTGATCAATCATACTTCCACAATTGTTTGTCTAGTAAGTTTGAAACATTCCGTAATTTGTTCAACTATCTATAATTTATATAGAGGCTCGGAGAAACTGGCGAGCATTGAAAGTATATAAAGACGAAAACCATGGATCCCACGTAAACAGAGTATCTGTGGTCCATTGGGGTTAATCTCAAGCCCTCGTCAGCGGAGGACCAGGTGTGAGACCAAGTGTATTTTCATCTTTATTTAATTCAATGCTCGCCAGTTTCTCTAAGCCTTATAGTATTTGTCTATCACTTTCCTCCTCGGTTGATTGTTTACTTATCCTCGCGTTATTGATTGAGTTTCACTTCGTCATAGAATCTGCTACTAGAACATGCCTATAGGCCCACCCCTTCTAAAATTACTTTTTGTTTGTTTTTTGTTGGTTTTATTCTTCTTTTTTTTCTTTTGCCTGGTTACTCCTTCAGTGGATTTATAAGATATCCTCTGTTCTTCCATGAGGCCCAGGGGTCACATATAAAACTACCATCAACATATCAAAATTATAACAATATTAATATATAATTATTACAAACAAACTAATAAGATTAAAAAACAAACCACATCAATACATATAAAATTGATAAACCTTAAAAGAGGTAAAAGTTAAAGGAGACGAGCATTAGGGGGAATCGGAGAGGGGTGACAACCACTTTACCCAATCCATTAACCATACCCAAATTCAAATTATCAAATTAAATACCTAGATCAAACTTACTATACAAGTAGGCACAACATAATCTATGGTTAATACCATAATATGTGGTGCCTACTTGTTAGTACCCTTGGTATATGTGTAAAAGAGGGAATTATTACACAATCAAAAGTATTGAAATAATTACAAACATCTTAAGAATTTACTACATGCATTTCAATAATTTCGTTTTTAATCCAATATAGCATCCAAACTAAAATACATAAATAAAACCCTCTACTAGCATTAAAATGAACAAAACTCTAAAAAATAGTGACTGTGCTTAAACTGACTTCAGAGATATCCAAAATACTAAGATATATAAATAAACATACAAGTTATTGATGAATTAAATGAGTATCTATGCAGATTCCAAAAGGAAAAACAAATACAAGTATAATATTTAAATATACAAAATTTTAAAAACCTATTTTTTAAAAACTGAAGTGCTGTCGGTAGAGGGACTATTTTAGATTTGGTTGAAGATTATTCGCACCGCTTTGGCCCCCCTGAACAGGAAGAACGTCTTCCGGCTTCGGTTCTGGTTTGTAATAAGAGCATATACCTTGATACTACCCCCTTGTATTGTAAGTATGAGCTTCTAACACAGGTAACACGCCCATCAAGACCATCATGGACAAGTCCATCTATGCATTTGAAGACAAGGACCGCTACGTGGTCGGTCTAAGATCCCTTAAAAGCTTCCACCGAGCTTGTTCCTCACAATCGAAGATGGCGTGCGCACAGGAACTTAGAGGATAGCTCTCCCAGCACGATTTTGAAGACGTTCTATCCCTTTTCTGGAGTGTGTAATATTGCAATTAACCCCAAACAACGTCCCAGTAATTTATCGAGGAAGACTAGAGCCCTGGAAATTGTGTTTCAAGTCCTGACTGAAAGCCCTCATCTAATTCTATAAAAACCTATTATTTTTTTTGAGACATTTAAACAAATTTTATTTATGTGAGGTTCCATTCAATTGATTGATCCAGATGAGGCTAAATCTTACATGACATAACCTGTCAAGAAGATCACCATTCAAGATAAACAAGATTTGGAGATTTACTTATGTTACGATTTGAGCCAAACAACATGGCTTTGGTCTTATTTTGCATTTAGAGTGAGTTTTCTTTCCGTTCATCCATAATGCGATTTGAGATAGATCTAATTGAGCCGAGTATTAAATTGTGAACATACTTATCTATAATATCAGGGTTAATGGTCTCTAAGACCTACCATATTTTTTTTCAGCAATGACTCAAATGCCCCCTCACACCCCTCCACTGCTAATATGATTGTGGGCTTTTAAGTGCCCATCCTTTTCTAATGAAAGCAGACTTTAAATCATTGAGTTTATTAACGTACCCCCAAATGCGTTTAGATCTATATCTATGACCTAAAATCACCAATAGCCCGTTTACTCCCTTCTGTCTTTGTTAGAAACCCGTATACAATAAAATTTTCCCATCCAGACTAAACAATGTTTGAAGCATTTTTTTTTTAACAATAAACACCCTACATACCTTTGATATCCCTAACCACCCTAAACTGATCCACATCTTTGTACCTTGCTATTGACAATCATAATCAATGGTAAGCTGTGCCAAATGTGGATTATTCGCAGTCTAGCAATCTACCAGC
The DNA here is from genome assembly GCA_023653785.1 of Ophioderma brevispina. Classification (NCBI taxonomy): domain Eukaryota; kingdom Metazoa; phylum Echinodermata; class Ophiuroidea; order Amphilepidida; family Ophiodermatidae; genus Ophioderma; species Ophioderma brevispina. The sequence continues at coordinate 12,936 of JAMKCH010013013.1, forward strand.
ATCTTAGCATTCTTAAACACTGTTACATTTTTAGGGTTGAAGCGCTTTGCGTCCATACCAACTTTGGCTACGTTCTGCGCGCGGCCACCACGTTGCCGTCTCGTTGCATTCAACGGGTTTTCCGATTTTGTCACTGGGGTGGTGGCAGTCCTTTCTGTATTATTGGGAGCCTTAAAGTATCGCCAAACTAGTTAAGATGGGCCTATAGATGTTAGAGCGGTTTTAAGATGAGAATACAGGTATGGTTTTGGAACCATACTCTATTTAAATATGATTGAAACCGGCGACACCATTATTTTTGCGTGGGAAGACTCGGCCCCTCACCCCCCCTGCCGCGTTCTTCCACTTACAATAATGGCATCGCCTTTGGTTCAATTCGTCTTAAAGACAGAGTAAGCTGGTTCCCAACTCATACTTTAGCTCTAAATCTCAATTGGTTAATTTCAAGTTTACTTAGTTGTATAAATGACTTTGTATTTTTATGAACATTCAGTAAAAAAGGCAATGATGGCTGTTTAGTAGAGGGGAGGATGGTCAGTCAGTTTTGGGTCAGATTTTCTTTGAGGGCCTGCTACTGGTATCCTGTTAACCAGTATACCTTCCCCAGGGTGGCCAGGTTTCGGCAGCTAAACCGGCACCACCCGATCGTGTTTCCCAGGAAATGCTTGATGAGGCAGCTAGTTAACCCTGGTAGAGGCTCAAAAGAAGATCTTCTTAAAGGGGCGCCGGCTCTGGAGAGCTAATGGCAGCCATCCAGCACATTTACTTCAGGAAGGGCATCCGGCCGATTTAAAAATCGCTCCAATAAATCCTCACACAGCATGTTTGCTGTGAATGTGAGGAACGCCCCTCCCCATTAGCGGGTAAAAACTAGCTTAAAAACGTTTGGTTTACTACTACTATAATACGACATGTATTGTTGCAGACATGTGGTGACTTACTTTCATAGAGCAGAAAGCACCTGTGGCATCAAATGTGCCGATGAACAATCCGAATCGAAACACGGATCATCGTCCATTGTCCACTCTGGTAGCTCCTCATTGGCTTCTTCATGCCAGCTATCCTGCCGCGTCCGGCCCACTAGAACAACTGCGTTCCACTATTTTGTCCTGACGATCTCTGTCAACAGCCAGGCTTCTGTCCCGTCACTTTCAACGGTGGCCTGTCCCCGCTCGCGTGGATGATGCCATTTGGTTCTAGATGATCCTTTTAATAAATCAGGTACAGGATTAAATGTACCAACAGTCCTAGATATCCTTAGTAATTAGAAACAAAGCGCATTGTTTTAACAACTATTAAATCTAAGAGTCATAATTCGCAATTTTGGGAAATCATGCTACCTATAACCTCAGTGTTCATAGCTTGAGTCACACCGCAAAATGCGTTCATTTGGGGGTATACAGATTTTTGTTTAGTACACATGAAAAGGCTTGAATGCAGACCTCATAAATCTAGGTTAGCATTAAATACCACAAAATCCAAGGTTGTATGTTACATAATACTTCTGGGCCTTGTAAGCTCACTATGATCTAGCAAGACACTAATCCGGTGATGGTCAACAATCTAATAAATCCTTATTACCGACAGTGGCGTTTCATAGGCATTATGCATTATTTCACAGGCTACCAGCCAAAAGCATAGAGACAATCAGAATCAATGGTAACTTTTTACCTTCACTCTTCAAGTCAGTGGAGGCGTGTTATACAATAGTGCAGCATAACCCGGGTGTGTTAAAACAAGTGCTCGGACATATTAATGCACCATTGGCGTAACCAGTGGGGGGGCAGGAGGGGGCGCAAGCCCCCAAAAACGGACCCTCCCCCCTCTTGCCCCCCCAAATGACACTGACCTATTTGTACCAGTGTCCCTCATGGAGAAGACCCAATTAGCCAGCCCCCTCAAAATGACTTGGCACCCAAAAAGTCTCTGCCCCCCCATTTCAAAGGTCTGGTTACTCCACTGTAATTCGCGCATAGTTTTTGTACTGCAGCATAAATCAACATTCAATAACACTGTCAATTTTCGACAAACCAATACATTCTTTCAAACTTTGCCATAGTCTCAAATGCAACCTTCAGCAGGGGGAGCTAGGTATGAATGTAGCCCCAAAGTAATTGCAAAGTACTTACTACCTCTGCCGGTTCCCCCCATTTTTGTGTCAATTATCTCTAGGAGATCGACCCGTCCTGCTTGCATGCCTCCTCCAGCCCCCATCTTCTTCCTCCGCTGTTCTAGAAGTTGTCTTTCACGAGGGGTGCGCCAGTTGTCACTCAAGCTGCCTCGGTCTAGATTGCTTACGGGGCGACGGTGGCCCCGTGTCTTCATATTTCCTAGAACTGTTCGGTGGCTTTTGTCATATACAGAGTCCCCTATGGTCATTGCTAAAGGGAAAAGAATAATTAGAGGATAATTCGCAGAAATGCTACTGGGTTCTTTTAACAACATCACACAAAAAACAAACGAAACAGTATTTAACAGTTATGGGGTTTCATGGTGCTTGGCTTTTGGTGATCACTATATTTAAGAATATCTTGGGCCACGATGAATGCAAGAGTTATGATCTTAAAGGCTGCCTCAAGATTTTCGAAATAAATTTTGACTGTAGTAATAATTAGAATAGTTTGACTAGAACTGAAGATAGGCCACCCAACATGGCCCAATTCCAAAGTCTGAGATTAATCGGATTTTTTTTTCGTTTTGATGCTGTAAACATTATGTATAGTATAGAGTCCCATAGGATACTGTGTATAACAAATTTCCGGATCCGGAATTTTAAAACAAAACTGTAATTTCCATATGAAGACATTGATTTGAGCTGATTATTAATGTGGACACGCATTAATGCTTTATGCAAAAAACATGTGTGTGTCAGAAAACTGAGTGAACCATCCTCAGGAAAATCTCCGATTCAGGCCTTTAAGCCATCCTCCTCACTAGACCGGCTAAGTACACATTGATCACTTGTTCTTACAATGACCCCAAGGATCCCTAGATTATACAACCTCTAACTGCAGGGCATCCTACATGACCCTACATTTCAATTTTCTTATCAACCTTGACATACAACAAATTGCCAAATTGAAAGGAAACGGATAAAGTTCGACTGGAGGGCTAAATAGTTTTTAACCTCAAAACACCCCGAAAACACCACATTACATACAAAGTCAACACACTATACTGCAACATACAAAAAGACTCAATGTAACCATTAACATGAACCATTGTTACATTACATCATCGATAAAATGGTCTTAACAGAAAATGGTCATACAATCAATCCCCTAAACCATTTAGTACTAACTTGACTATGGTCAGGGATGAACTTTCCTCCACATATTTTCACCGTTATCGAGACAGTGCGATTTGTTTTAAGTGTTTTTAATTTATTTTTTAAAAATTCCCCAATTGTTTTATTAAATAATTTTTCCCCCTAACTGGAAGGTGCTTTTAAGCTGAAACTCCAGGGATATGTGTACTAAAAAACAAAATGCCTAAAATCTCACGTTGGCTTTTTTAATCAATCTTTATAAAATGATTTTAGGAGCGAAATTAAAAAACTACTTATTTCAATAGAAACCACAATCTGCAAAATCTAACGTGAGATTTTTCTACATTTTATTTCCTTTCATATGACACCCATTATTTATCACCAGCGGAGCGTAGTTCCTTCTAGGAAACTTAATGAAAAAGTTGGAAACTTCACTTTTTCTAGAAATACTCGGCCAAACAAGGTGTTGTTGTTGCGACCACCTATGCCGGGTTGCTTTTGATGACACACATAATAAAAAATTGTATGGATGTTTTGATATTTCTCTACCATAAAAAACGAACACACCAATCTATAACTCATTAATTAACTTGAGGAAAAAATGAAATCAAATGTGTATTTTTTCACACAAACATTGCCCCATTTGGTCCATTTTCAATCTGCCAAAATCAGTCCTGTACAAAGTCTATGTGAATTTGAAAACGCTTATGTGACATATCTCCGAAAAGCCTTTTTGGAAAAAAATTAAAATTTGGACAGTTTCTTTCACCAGTACCAACATTCATGAGAATTTCAATGAGATCTGGGCATGAATCCATAGCCGATGATCTAACCTTAAGTACCAAGGGTTTTCACTCATGTTGGTGCCTCAGGGGGGGGGCCCTAAGGAAACCACTTTCCGGGGGAATTTGCAAATAAAAACAATCATACCACCTTTGAGGGGTCATAAGACACGGCCAAAGGTGCAGTACAAATGAGTTCCGATTTATCGTCTGGAAATAGGGGCAAATCATGTTTTCGAAATGTGTCAAAAAAGACTGCACATACCCTTCATCCCAGCTCAGCGTTCTGTTGAATTAGCGCCGATAAAAGAGCTTCCTCCATCCTCTTCGTAAATATTTGACACAATACGTTGATAATCTCCTCGGCCTCTTCCTGCACAAAAAAAGGGAACCAAAACAGGCAACACTACGTTACTGCTTTTCAGTCTTGTATGAAACCAACAAGTGACCTCATAGCTTCTCTGTTCAGCTTCTGACAGAGAGCAGCTGAACAAAATGCACTCTTGCAGTAGCACTAGGGTAGGCACAATTTTCGTTCCTTTCTATACACTAAAACCAGTTTTACCACCAAACCAATGTTAATCATGCGAACATGTGCAACCACTTAGTCTTAATAGTCTTGAAATTTTAACTACTTAGTTCTCCAGGTAAAAAGATGTAGATTATTAATCTTTCCCTTGAAAAAACCCTGGCCGGATTTGAACCAGCACCCTTTTTTCGTATTACTAGCATGATGCTCTGCTATCAAGCCAGGGTTGGTATAGGAGTGATAGATATAATCTATATGGTGTTAGGTCCGAAAGGTGTCCTTCGCTGTCCTAGCGGAACATCAGAACGGGATACACTCTTAATAGTTGGAATTAAAATGCACTCTTGGATATGGGGGACATTAGCTTACTACGGCATATGTATGAGCTATGTCTGAGCCATGTCTGAGCTATGTGACCTACAGTGGTAGCTGTGGTATAGGTTACCATGTAAGACTCAGCTGTGTAGCAACTTATGAGTATAAGGTAAATTAAATCTTAGCCTACATAATGGCTTGTCAATCAATCAGCATTTCAAGAATGGTTGACGAGTTTCGACGAATATAGCGCAAGCATGTAACATGATGAAAAGTACTCCTCTGGTAACCAATCACTTATGATTAATTGTGTTAGGGTGGCACTCTGATAACCAACAACAGCATTGCCTATCAAATTATCCACTATGAAATATGGGCTGCCTAATTATAACCAATACATGGATATATTAGGGGATTCAATTACAACAATTGGGGTTAAAGAAGAGACCAGCACGCCATTTCATGAGTCTGAAAATGGATGATTTTACTTTTTCAGTACATTAACGGGGCATTTCGTGATCACAGCCTGTCCCCCCGACTTACTAAAAAAAGTTGAGATTTTTTATCATCTGAACCGTCGGGCTAAATATAGTATTTGTGGCCCCATCTGACGTGCAAGTTCGGTCGTCTCTGTAAGTAATTCGCAATTTGTATTTTCTGCCTAAACGGACAAGAAATTACAGTACAGTGGTCTATAGGAGATTGTAATCGGAACATTGGTCATAACACCAAAACGCAAGATCAGAATCAACTGAAATTTTGGGAATAGCTTCTCAAGGTATCTAGCGAAACATGAACAAATACGAAAGAGGCTAGAAGCACGAAATGCACCTTTCTTATCACAAGCGTAAAGCAACATTTTTGTCAAGCTTGTTGAACGATCACTGAACAGTATATAAAATTAAAGCTGGAGCACAAACTTTGTAACAAAGTAATGTTGCAGTTTGATCATCACAAGTCAGATTTGGGAATGTGAGATATTCCACAATATCAGTGAAAAATTGAGAGTTCTACAAGATAACATTATTTTCAAGACAAAATGATGGTTGTGGGTTGAAAGTATTGGGGCAGGGATGATTTTAGGCCAAAAAATGCATTTTGGGCGCAAATTATGAACATAGGATTTTTAAATTTTTTTGAAAGTAAAAATATTACAATCTCGTTTTATGGTATCCTTTTTGTTATGGTATTATTATTTTTATACATTCAATAAAGGGTTCAGGTAAATACTTGTTGTGGTGACGTGATAAAAGGATGGGGTTTTTTTAAGCAAAAAGGTGATTTTTTGGTGGCTAAAGTTCAGACCCTTTATATATTGTAATAAAATCAAAATTTCTCTAATATAATGGTAGAGATTGATAGTACTGTATCATGATTGAAATTTGGTTTGCTAAGACAATAAATTTAATTTTTGAATCTTTTTTGAACAAAAAGACACCCCTGCCACCAAAATTTTTGGACCACAACTATCATTTTATTTCTTTATTACTATCTTGTTTGAATAGAAGTGTTTGTGTTTTGTTGTACCGAGCGAGGGTTGTCGACAATTTTTGCAGTCCCCAAACTGCTCCACTATACACTTTCAAAAATCGGTACAGCTAAATGGTGATTTCAGATCAAACTGCCCTTCAACACAAAGTTGCTTCTCAAGAAACATGACTCATCATCACAGACACGCTTATAGAATACTGAACGTATTTGATATTTCCTATTTACTGAGCATTTTTGTATGACAATAAAACCACACGGTGGATTACAGCAAGCTCTTAGACCATTTGTCACAGCTTACTTGCGCTTACTTTCACCTTTAAATGTTTCCTCACTCTTGATACATTGTAACACACCAGTGTTAATGAGCTAGGACATTAAAGGAGAACCCGTACAACGAATATAATTATACAATATACTCTAATACAATATATTGACCATAGCGATTGATTTCATCGAAAAACGAATTAATTATAACCATACCACTTAATTAAAATCATCTAGTATTCTGACCATGGCCTATTTAAAATTTTGTATATACGGACATGCGATACGGTCGGCACACTTGCGTCATACATGCCATAAGAATGGCCACATTATGAAAGTGCAATCACATGAGAAGATGTATGACGCTACTGTGCCATCCGTATCGTATAACACGTTTTACACTAGCGCGAATTTTCAAATAGCGCTGGTCAGTACAAAATGTTTTTATTCATTTTTATGGTTAGTGTAAATTCCCGTTTTTCATTGAAACTACTAATGTTCCAATAATTATTTGTGAGCGTATAAATTGTATTAGTTATTCTTAGTATGGGTTCTCCTTTAAGAAACGCCAGGCTACAAGTACTAGTCAGTTAAACATACAATGAAGGTGTCGTAACGAAACTTTTTGCTAAAAAATCTGCGAACACAAATCGTGCAAGTAATTTTGTGGAGTACAAGAAAATAATAAAATGAAATTAAAATGAAAAATAATTATGGCCAAAATAATTGGTAAGGGGCTGAAATCATTTTTTTTTATAGAACGAAGCCCTATGGTGTACATATAATGATTTGGCAAGTTCTCAAATAAACAAACTTCCAATAAATGATCTGTACAGGTAACGCACACTAGCCTTCCAATGCATACATGCTTATCAGTAGCTTTTTCCTTAAAATTTAGGATATTTGACAAACTATTTTTTTAATTCTGACCAATGCAAGTACTACCTGTACCACTGGATATATCGGTTGGTTCTTCCCTACTGTGAAAAAGCCACAGCTTGGCTAAGTGTGGGACTGATAATCTTGAAACTGGTTTTGGAGAAGTGACATGGGAAGGACTTTATTTTCCAAAGTTCCATAAAGCAGAGAAGACAACTGCCACAAAACCTGGCACAAACAACGAAATGTACAAACCATCTTCCCTTCCTGTGCCTCTACTCCCCGTAATGATGGGTTGAAACCATTCAACCACCACCTCCACCAACCCTGTCCCCCATGTAAAGCGTAGCACCACAGAACTATTTACACACTGAGACACAACGCGCTGAAAAAACAATTTATTTGCATCAATTAATAATAACAATATAATAACATAAATATCGACATTTATATAGGGCCTTTCCGAAGGATTCAAAACGCGGCCGCTGTTGCCTATTATTTTACGCTGCCATCAGAAATCGTCAACAATCATTCGCTATCATCTATGCCGGCCAGCTAGGCCAAGCGCACATCTATCCGCACTTAAGATTGTAATTTCCCCATAACAGCTCTCCATATTTCCGCTTGGGTCCAACAAGGTATTTGAGATTTAATATCTTTGCCCCGGGACACAACACGTTGCTGCATGGGGGCTCAAACTTACGGTTTACAATGTTTTTATGGATCATCAGTCCTGCGCTTTAAATCCGTTGCTGGACCACATGTGCTCTTAAAATTCATTCTAATTGCCCTCTTCTGAGATCTAAATCCTATCCCCATCCCTCAGTAAAAGTTTGGACCAACTACATTATGCAATGACTACTGCACCAGAACCAACCTGATGATGATACTGGAAACAGAATCAGAGATGTAACAGAGGAGTAGTCCCATTTCCTGAATATCCAAAATTTTTTTTTGTCAAAAATTAAAAATATTTTTGTTTTTTTTTTTTTTTTTTTTTTTTTTTTTTTTTTTTTTTAAAATTTGAACCGAGGGAAGAGGTAAACTTAAGCATGCTCCGAGAATCTCTGGGGACCACATTTTCATACTCGATTTTAGGGTACAAGAACCCCTTCTCTAAAAAAAAATTGGTACTTAAAACTTGGATTTTTGATGCAGTTTACCTTTACTCACATTCACAATTTTTCATAGAGAATTGGGAATTTTTTTTTTTTTTACATTTCCGATATTATGTTTTTAGGCCAAAAATCTGGAAATCCAGAAATCTCCGGAAAAGTTACATCTCCGCAGAATGTCTCACTGATTTAATATTTTTTTGCCATGTATATAAAATCAATTTTTTTCATTAACCGAACTTCAGTAATATCAACATGTAAATTTTAGTTACTAAAACAGACATTTTCAAGTGTGGACTGTTAATTACCCATTTTTGAAACAAAGTTTTTGTTTTTTTCTTGAATACTATTTTGGCTTTCTAAGTTTTGGCATTTAACCCAATTCAGCACTGATGTCCGATGGCGGTTTAAAACATAATTGAACCAATTATACTTCTTTTTAAAAAAGTTTTAATTTAATCGGGGGCTACGGCGGGTCCCGGTAAGTCGTAATTCCTCCCTTTTTCTAAATTGAAAAAATAAATGAAAACCAGTGTTTTGCAAAAATTCTCAGAACCTGAATAATACCGAAAGGCATTGTGGGAACAAATGGAATTCGCCCGTAGAGATTGCGTGTTAAAACTTTTCCGTGGTCCCCTGCGAGTACCGGAGTACCCGACAAAAACTTCAATTTCTCGCTAGGTTCTATAGTTTCATCCCCAATTAACGATATAATTTAAACAAAATCGCAAACCGAAACCCGCTGATGCCAAAACTTCCATATAACCCCTCCGTTTTCCGGAGATATTGAGATTTAGTTTCATTTACACACATTCTCTATGACGGACTGATAGCGTTCGTCTCTCGCGTAGTACCAATTTAGATAATACCTTTCCCATCGTGTGACACAGACTTACACCTTTCTGGATTGCCGTAATCTGGGGTGGGAAGAATTTGCTCAATTCCCCATTATGACCCAAGCCCTTTATTTTCCCAGCAAGCAAATTGTTCCCAATCCAAATTTCCTTTGAGAACGCATAGTGGGACAAATGTGACCTACCCCCATTGTGAATAAAAGTCCCCCCCCCCCCAATTTTTCTAAAAGTTGTTGTTTTTTGTGTTTTAATCCAAAAATTAAAAAGCCCATATATGATCACAAACACCTGTTCAAAGCCTTTTACTACAATCAAAGCTCATCAGACTTAGGACATGTTCTTTGCCTAAAAAAATCATGTTGTCCTGCAGGCAATTTCATCTATCCATCCAAAATTAAACGACAAACCTAAAGTTCAGATATTTTGTCAGATCACTCCAGTGGCATAACCGAGCAGTCGATCCAGCGGGGAAAAATTTCTAAGTCTCCGGCCAGAGGGGAAAAATTGTAATGGTCCGTTGATTTGCTCCAATTGAAGTCTGAAATGCGCGCGGTAGCATTTGAAAAATGTTAAATTCATTTCCAATTCTTTGGCCTCCATTTAGGTAGGCCAAAATGGTGTCTATATTCCCTGACAAGGGATGAAAATGCATATTTTGGAACCATATCATACCATCTTTTTGAGCCTGAGGGCGGCAACTGACACCCCCGCCCCCCTCCCGGTACACCACTGGATCACTCTGTGGTAATTAAACTCTTCTCCCACCTGTTCTTCTTCATTGAGTGGCGTGAGCGCCATTGGTGTGAGACACTCCTTTCGTCCGATAGACTGAACTCCTCACCCTCACCGGCTCTTGTCTGTTTTTCCTTGTACAGAAGCGCCAGCATCCCTCCCTACCGTACCGGTGCTCTGCAAGTTTAAACTGTGCGCCATACCAGGTGAGGAGCGGTGCGTAGTCACGCCTGTTCCTCTTGAGAGGGCACGCAGCCATTCAGGACGAATTCAGTGTTTCAACATGGTGATTTTATGTGTTTTGTGTTTGTCCCTGCAGATAAACAGGAAATCATATGTTAGATATTAACATTAGGCCTTAGAGAAAAAGGTAATGATTTTGGGAACCCCGGCACTCTCTTTCCGAACGATTGCACGCAAGGCGATACCATTCTTTTTAAGTGGAAGAACACCACACAAAATAATGGTGTCGCCTGTTTCAATTTGTCCGTAAAGAGTACCTCACCCACCGCCCGGTTCCAAAATCACCCTTTTTAATCGTAAACCAACTTTTTAATACTCCCTTTTGTCCCGCAATGGGGGGTGGCCGGATCACCTCACTTCACGCACCACTGCTGTGTGAGTTTTTTGGAGCAAAAGATTAATTGACCGGATGCCCTACCTGACGTCAATCCAGTTTTCACTAGACCATACTATGGTTTCATTTTAAAAATTTAACCCCATTTTTCGTCGATACTTTATGGCTTCAAATACAGAGAAGGACTGCCCACCACCCAGTGACAACAGATCTCGAACACCCTTGAATGCAACGATCATGCACTCAAGGAGACGCAACATTGGCAGGTGTGCGCGAACATAGCAAAATGCGTATGACCGAGCGCTTCCAACCTAAAAATACGTCATACGCAGCGCATACTACCTGGTTCACTTGTCGAATTGAACCCGGCATCAAGCTGTGAAGTGTAACACTTTCATTGGCTATTTAAGAGAATACACTCAAACTGTTTCACATGGACAATCTTTGCAACTGTACCCTGCAATGTCCCTTCCTCCACTAATCTTGAGGCTATTTGATTTTTCACTGCACCCAATTTTTAGAATGGCTGCAACTATGTTTATCCTACAACTAAGTTAAGAGTAAAGGGGATGGCCCAATTTAAGGATAATGAAGTTTTTCATCTTGATAGATTGGCCATTCACCCCAACACCCATCTGTAAAGTTTTCAGCGCCGATATTTCATCCGTTTTGTTTTTGAAGCTAATACGTGAATTTGTAAGCCCATACAGTACTGTGTAAAAATTAATATTGGTCGACCAAAAAATGGGGCAGCACATTTTTGCTCATACTTCCAAACTAATATCCCTTTGCCCTAAGATTTCACAGGTAAATTGGAAAAATACTAAGCTTTCTTCGATACCGAAAATGTTGACCACTTCCGGTAAAATCTGGGGCTTCTGGGGGACGAGGCTATTAATTAGCGATCGGGCCATGGACCTTTAAATGAAGATAAATATACTGCAATTCCATTTTTTCACCCTTTCAACCCTGGTAGATTCTTATGGTTTGCTTTAAGGTGCAACGAAGCGATTTCAATAACAGTTTGTCTGAAAAAATTTGAAAATTCTGATTTTGGCACTGGGTGTAAAGCTTAATCACAAATATATCCCATCTAATAAAGGATTGCACAACTTTCTTTGGTACAAAATTGTGAAATTTCTAACTTCGTATAGGAAGACACATACGAAATTTAGCCTAATGTTTTCTATTGAAAATATAAGCATATCAAAGCACCTTGTTTTCTTTTAATATATTCTTTAACCAAATAAAAGGTTAGGTAATCTATTGGGCATCTAATTGTGAAATCCCTAACACACAGAAAAACGGATGACTTGAAATCTCCTCTTGCACTTTAAGAGCCTCCAGTTTATTTTTACTCCTTAATTATGGTCACAATATTTATCCACTGGCCAAATCTAGATTTCCATATATTTTAAATATTTGCCTACAAGAAAAGACAATCAAGTGTTAAATATCTCACTGAACCCACATATTTTAAACTTCTTGTTTCTTGTGTGCTATGAAATATCAAGGCGGTGACCCCCGATCAAACACCTCATCTCCCACTTTAATCCATTGAAATGTAGATTTTGGTATCAGAATAAGTTCACATTTCTCATGACCCCAGTGAAATTTAAGGCCCAAGTAAATTTTTCCTTTTGTTAATTTTTTTTTAAAAAAAAAACTTTTCTTTTTTTTTAAATTATATTATTCCTGTACTTCGGTTTGGCGGAAAAGGAAGAAACATACCTAATAGACTCGCCAAACTCACTCACACAGCAACATGTGAAACAGTAACAAAAATCAAATTACTTAACAATCTCATTGCACATGAAACCAATATAGGTAGAGATTATCCGAGGGA
>JAMKCH010013014.1:0-25309 GCA_023653785.1 Ophioderma brevispina
TAGGCCTCATGTGACCTTCTTGACCTTGATGTGACCTTTGACCTCATAAACAAATGAAGGTTTCCATGTAATAACCAAATCAACTTTTCATTTGAGGTTGATTTTACCTTTTCAGCCTATCGACATTTGACCCTCAATGACCTTTATATGTACCTTTGACCTCATCAAGTTATGAGGGATCCCATGTTGCACCTATGACTCAAGTTGCGGTTTAAATGATCGAAAGTATGCAGATATTTCGGGCAGATGTTAACCATTTTTCAGCAACAGGACAACATTCAACACAAACAACAAAGACTACAACAACAACAAAATGTGTCTTCTGCTTAAGGGCAGTGGACATTGAGTTTCAGAGTACTATTTTGGTTGTAACTTTGAAAATATTTGAATATTGTATGAAAGTAATAATTTCTAGAAAGAAATTGGCCGATGAACCCGATTGAGGCATCATGGATTAATGTAAGGTAAAAACTTTCCGTATTTGAGAAAAATACTAAAAAAACACGATTTTGCCCAAAATTGTCAGACAGCATAACAAAAACCAATTTGAATTTCCATGACGTTCGTAGTTATTTTTTAGAAAACCAAGACAAATTTGTCTAGGGACGGTTTTTCATTTTTAAAAATGAGCTTACTTTTCGAAAATATAAGGAAAAATGTAAAAAAAGTGTGATTTTATTTTACTTTCGAAATTTTATGAGTATATATGAGGAATATCTTTCGTTTATAGACGAAAAAGAAAAATGAGAAAACCGTCCCGAGAGAAGAATGATTGCTATATCGGTAGGAAAGTTAAACCTGCCCTTTTTACTTCGGTATTTTGGGTATCTTGTATTGAACAGTTGAAAAAAGTTTGTATTTTTTTTTTTGGGTGTGTGCGCGAAAATTGAACATTGAGAAAATCAGTGTTTTAGTAAAAAAGTGACTTTTCACGCCATTCAAGCTGTCTCTTTCTCAAATAACTTTATCTTTGAAACTTCAAAATGAGTATGTTGGGCAAGTGATGGAAAATACATCTTTATGCCACTATTGAACAAAATATTTGCCTAAAATCAGAAATTAGAAGAAATTGAAATTCATCTGTCTAAATTAGCGCTTTTTTACTCCTACCTCCCATCCCAAATTTATGTTACATAAGCAGAATTTTATTTTGTTAGGCCTTATATTTCACTATCAAATAATAGGCTCAATTCCTATTTGCTTCTATAGGAAATAGAAAATTTCCAATTTTTTGATACCATAGAAATAATTCTCAGCTTAATCCTTCAGATAGGATGTTTTTGATAGAAAGCTTTCCAAACAGTGCAAAAATCAGAATTTTCAATTTTTTAAGAACACCTGTAGCAAAAATCTCTGTTGCACCTTTAGGCAGGCGACAAAAACAAAAAAAAAAAAAAAAGAGGAAGGTGCTAGGATACACTAAACTGGCTATTATGCGGCTAACTAAATTAAAAACATACAGCATTCACCAAAAGAGCATCAACCGTCGCAGTTTAACTTGGGTAATCCTGTGTCGTGAAATGTGTGCACGTATGTGGAAACGTGGGCAATATGTTTAGGGTTAAGTATCAACACAGACAGATACTAAAGTCTGAGCCACACTCCTTTAATGCGTAGTCCGCCCAGTGCTATGCAAATTATGCTTATGATCGCGCATGTTGAGCCACTCAGCAGCGGCGATTGTTGTCAAGGAGTACTGGCACCGAATCACCGACCAGTGCGCGTTACGCTAGCGGAACGCACTGCATGCCTAAAATACGCTTATTTTGTAAACGGAATGGTGGCTTCTACTTTACCAAAGCAATCATGTGCCGCATGCTTTGCAGACGACACAAAAATACCTAATCCTGTTGAAATACAAGCTTGGGTTTATTATTACCCAGGCTAACGGCATGCTTTCATAAGTCAAAAAAAAAAGCATTGGTCATTTCTACTCAAACTTCCTGATTAATGTTTCAGTTCACTGAGTTCAGTACGTATTTTCCAAGAAATCAAGGAAATGACACTTGTTTAACAATTAAGCAGAATGCTACAACTTTCAGGACACATTTATGTGCTTGGTGACACCAGAGATCCAATAATAATTGGGTAATAAATGTTTATTACGGGCTGATAACAGAAAGAATTACACCTGTGCATCAATTTCCTTATAGATGCATCCACTTTCTGTCTCTGTATTCTACTAAATCTTGCTGAAAGCCTGGAAAGGTAAACTTGTCTATAAAATATAAACATGTTAGGCCACGAAAATTACTGCACCATATACCCTATAGGTATGATTCAACTCAAACTGGGGTATCAAAATACCGATCTTTACCTGCAATTTAAATTTGAGATTGAATTTCATCTATAAGATATATTAAGAGTGCCCTAAATCAAAATTTAAATGACAATCTGGGGTTTTGAGTTTCTCTCCACATGGAAAAATACTGAAAAATTTAAGGTTTCTATATTACTATGGGATAAGAGCATTTGAACTTGGATGTATTTGCAGTAGTTTTTGAATCCAGTCAAAAATCTGAACATTTTATAAATCCAAAAATTTAATTTGAATCCGACATACCATTTTAATGCGAGTGGTAATTGTGTGATGTGTGTAACACAATGGCCCTACCCATAGAGTACTCTACAAAATATTTTCAGAGAACTCTAACAAGATTTTAGATTGTAGCTTATAATGGGTAAGAAGTCTGTGATCCTGCCTTAGTGCTCAGTCAGGAGTCTCATGACCTTGCTGTGAAAGTCCCAAGATTCAACTTGGCCTCCCACAGATCATTTCTCCCATTCTCTGTAGGCTTATGGAATGCCCTTCTGCTAACGTAGCATCGAACCAGGATGGCAGGGTTTCAAAACGGAGGTTAATCGCTATCTGGGCGCCAATTCCCTTCAGCGTTATTTGGTTTATAATTATTCCTGAAACAGTATTTATGTTGTGACTTAAAAAATGCAACCCTACTCAGTATTTGATACAACTTTTGCCTGTAAACGAGTATGTTTATATAAAGTGCTTGTAAACATACTTCTCAGTGGGTACTGATGGGGGGGTGGGGAGAGGGGCTGGTGAAGTTTTTGGTCCTTCTCGATCAAAATAGCGGGACGACATGACCAAATATGCATTTTTATCCCTCTTTGGGGAATTTAGACCAATTTCACCCTAAATTGGGGCAAAATTAGAGTAAAATTGGCGCTTGCGCGGGCTACTCGCGATTTTTTTGAAGTCAGACGTAATTGGAGCAAATCATCTGGACGACGTACGAATTCAGTCTTAAAGTTGTGTCCTAATATAAGTCTTTGGAATAAATGGGTCATGTCGTAACAATGACAGTTTGGTTCTGTAAAATCATCCATTTTTTTTTAAATTGGACTTTTTCAAATGCAAATATTAATGACCTTATTTTGTTGAAGAGAGGGTAATGAGCAGTCATTTATAGTGCCAAGATAGCACAAGAAATGAAATCAAGTTTAAGGCATTGCCGTTGCAAAATATGGGGATTCTTTAAATTCATAAAATGCTTAAAAATCACTTGGGAATCTATCATGTGAAATTAAGAGAAAAATCGGGAAGGGATTTCACTATTTTCAAGTATTTCTATGTGATTTTATAAGTTACTCAAAAGATCACACCCTAAAAAAAAATGTAGTTGTTGACAGGAAAAATCATACCTAACTTTGCATGTTTATGATTTGGATACCCTAAACAATGTGTCACGGGCGTACATCGCCTGATTTAAAAAAAAGACCTAAATAAGCATTTTCGACACGAGTTTGATATCACTGGATTACAAGTGCCCCCCCCCGGGTTTTATTACTTGTATGCACCACTACCCACATACAAGTTTCCTCATTATTTTTTCAGAATACTTCCATCCTATACCTTTTACACAGCTTAATGTACAATAAAAACCATGCAACATGAGACAGGACATCAGTTTTTGAGACCAGGACATGAGTTTTTATGGGAGGCTCCTGATTGGCTGTAGTCAAGGGATGTTCCATTTCTTTGGGTGTCATTGAGTTGGCTGTATCTACTGTCTACTACAATTTTTGTTGGTGGTTCCTGGTGTTTTCTCAGGTTACATTCTTGGCGGCTTCCTAATAGGTTATATATTCCATTTTTTTGGTGGTTCTGGTTCTAATGGTTCGATTTCTTTTGATGGTCCTGGTGTCAGGGGTTACAGGTTTCTTTGTTTTTTTACCGGTCTTGACTGTTCATTTTTTTCAAATTATCTTTTTCACTACATGTTATCGAATCTAGTTACTCTAAACTCAGTCAAGCCTGCTTCACTAGTTTGGAATCAAGTCAGATTCTGAAAACATACTAATGGTATATTGGATGATTTTTTATTGCAGGATACAAGGATTTATCGGTATCGCTAAGAGTTTTGAAAATATTGCGCTTGTTGCTTAGCGACTCGCACAATATTTTCAAAACTCATAGCTTGACCGATAAATTCTTGTATCCTACTCAAATCATCCAATATTATATCAAACTTCGACATTGGGATATGGTAGAAGCTCACCTTTTTAGCAAATGAACCAATCAGAGCAAATATGCAAATGAGCTCATTAATAAGCACATACAATGAGGACACAGTGCATGGGCATTGCTTGCATCCACCACTACCCACTTAATTCACCTTTAATCTACTGTAGCATTGGTCCAAGCATTTTTAATGTAACTCACCAAACTTCCATTCTCGGCTTTTGTGAACACAATTTTTTTTAAGTACTAAACCCACCCTCAATGTTCTTTGACCTCAGGGTAGTTTTTTACTGATGTGACTTTAGATGACCCCCAAGTGAAGCTCCGGAGCTGATTTTGAGACTAACAAAAAATGGCCGGGGTCTCCGGAGCTAGGTTTTCCAAAAATTTCAGAAAATAAGCTGTGATTTTCCTCAATTTTCAGCTATTTTTGAGGTGTTTCATAGAAAGTTTTGTTGAATATGGCTTTGGAGATGAATAGTTGGGTCTCAGGAACTGATATGGTCCTAAAATAGGGGTCACTGGAACTGAAAAGAGCCTGAGAATGAGGGTCTTATGGGTGGCACATACCCATACTACCTCCCAATGTGAGAACCACCACCCCCCTTCCCCCGGGATACCCCATGTTTGATCAAGGGGGACCCGACAGAGAATCATTTCTGCATATATGTTATAACAATGTTTGTGTGTTTAGTTGTTGGTACCTTGTTTGTTCTGGGCTGCTCCATAGAAAATCACCTTTCCTTAAAGGTGTTTGTTCCGATTTATCTGTATTGTGTTCTCTACTTGATACGAGAGCCTGGCACTTGCACATACACCCTGTCAAGTACCGTGGGAAACAAACTTGCGGTTTTGATGGTAGATGCAATAATGCATGTTGCAAAGCCCTACGATTCAATACTGTGCTAATATTGATGGTTAACCACAAAAACGGCAGTTTTTTGTTTATATCTTGGGAATGAAATGGATTTGAGGGCTCAAATTTCAGGACGACAATGAGAAAAATAGGGCCTTTCATCTGATATCAAAATCGATACTACTTCCGGGTAAATCGGGGGGTCCCAAAGACGATCGGAACACGCACCTTTAATTGCTTCCTTTCCATGTTAAGCATATTCGATATTCATCATATCACTGTATTCTGCACCATGGTTCCATTTGAAAGCACTCAACCCAAGGTAATATTTTCATAACTGACTAATCTTCCAGAGCAAAATAATAAAATCTTGTGTTTGTATTCTGATGCTTGGTTCTAGCATACAAAATTAACCCAATTTTAAAAATCCCTTCTTTTTTGCAGCAAATAAAATATTTTATATTCCTAGGTAAATAAAACCTATTTTGAAATCACCAATGCACTGGCAGTTTGACAAAACATAACATCCACTTTATATTCAAAACAAGTAGATCAGTCCATTTTGTGATGCATATTTCATTTCCTTCAAGCACAAACCGCAATTATTTTTATTTATTAAATCTTTCTTTGCCAGGGAAGCTCCTTCAGAAGCAGGTACTGAATTCCAAGGAGGTCCTGCATCATGAACATGATGTATAAAGCATTAATACCGTACTGACCAGAGTATAGCCCCATGCTCGATTATAATCCCAGCCCAATTTTGAAACAATCTGAAAATTAGTATAAAATCCTGTTATAATCCCACCTTAACTCTTTGCTGGAAGGCAATAGACCACATGCAATTTTTGATATAATCATTACTGTTTTGGAAGTATCTTCTTGTGATTTTCTCTACAAAATTAATTAGGTTCATGATGTAGAACCTTTCATTTACATGTCTTTGTTGATCACACACCTCATTTAACATTGGAAAATATCTGGAATAAGTTTAGTTTTTCTGAAAGGTTGATACTCTTGTGTTTCTTGTTAGGGTGGAGATCCCATTATAATCCCACCCCTAAATTCAAGCTAATTTCAGGTTAAAAACAGGTGGGACTATACTAGGGTCAGTATAGACAGAATACAGATAAACAAGTTAAGTATCATACACAATAAGGAGATACATTAGCCAACAGAATTAAATTGTTTGTCTCAAAGCTGCCGCGTGCATTTTAAAAACGTGCGCATTTATGATTGCTGAATCGTCAAAATTGAATTTTTGTCTGTATTTTATTTTTTCCCATTTTCGTTCTGTTTTTACGTTCAATACGAATGTTCATGATGACGTATGACTAATTTACATATTAAAGGCTCTCAATCCACTCCTTCATACGTTGTGCATTGCTCGTACAGCGAAGATCAGTACGAACCCAGTAGACGAAGAAGGATGAGTCTATGCATCAATATGGCGGGCAGGACGTTTCAAACAGTGATATAAAATATAAACTATCCGCGGGGGAACCAAGGAACAGGGATGTTTTTTACACAAAACAAAGCAGACCAATACATTGAAGGATATTGCTGCGAATCCTGTATGGTCAAATCAATTTTCCATTGCAATCATGTTTGAAATGATGTGAATCGATGATGACTGCCGAATCGACAGTAAGTGGATGCTCCGTACATACTCTTAACAATACAATGTATTGTATAAACATACCACCTACCATAACATTCTAAAGACTATCCTGTAAACAAATGGTTAGTACAAAACATGGCTAGAATGGCAATCTTTAACATTCTCTACAAGAGATAGTGGTTTACCCTGGTTTTACAGTCACACAAATCTCGTTTCTGAGGAATAAAAAAAAACAAAAACGCATTTCGCATTACCTTTTTCACCTTGTGTGAGCTTTGAAACAACAATTTAATTATGTTTGGAACTTACATTTATACAATGCAGTAGATGCTGTGTTTGAAAGTGGTATTTTTAAGGGGATGACCGATTTAAGTCTTCTATAAACTTTTCATCTTCATTAGATAGAAGACCTTCGACTACGGTTGGGCCATGTCAGGAGCGTTCTATCATGGATAAATGCGCCCTGGATCAGGCTACTCAGCTGAATAAATCTGACACCACAAAGCCCTTACCAAGTTGGGCAAACAAGTAGGCAATTGCTGTCTTCAGTCTCCGTAAATGCAGAAAGAGTGCTGGGAGCCTAATAACTCTGTATGGACTTATGTAAGATGGATTTTGAAAAAAGACGTCAAAATTTCATGCTCAAATGGCCATGTGCTCGATGTGATAAGAACACTAAAGCGCTAGCTTATCACAGAAGATAATCGATTGTGGTCTCGCTTCTTTTGCGATATACAGGTGAGTAAAAAAAAAAAGTACAACCAAATTGAGCGATTTTTCTTAGAAAAACATCTGTGATCATTCATACTATTTTCTTTTTGTAATACATCCTTGTTTTGTTAGCTCTCATATAAAATTTACGGCATTAAAATTGATTAACGCGTTCAAAAGTTACAACTGCAGAAGTGAAAGTACCCAATGTGAAAAACCAAAAGTACACGCTATCGAGTAACCCAAAGAGTACTTTTGGATTTACGTTCAGCTTCGGTATTTGCAGTATATCCTCCCTAATTACACATTCGGAATAAATGTCATGGAACACCAGTGACGTAATCAGTCTGGGGTTGAGGGAGAGGATGGCGGGGGGGTAAGGGTGGGATCCCCTACTCAAAATCCTTTCCCCTCCTGGCCCCAATAGAGATCAGGAAAAAAATAAATTTATAGTATGGACAGGTTCACCGTGTTCACCCCCTTTGCCCAAAAATGTGTTAGTGATGTCTCAAAGTTAAATGGTTCCCATTCGCCTGGTCCCCTTCCCCAAATGAAATGTCTGCTTACATCGTTGGGTAATGGGTAAGACTGTAAAAATGAAACCAGAGATCAAAATAATATTTAATGAAATCAATTTTTGGACTTGACAGCAACAATTTGCAGCATTCTTTTCAAATTGCTTGATTGCCACGAGTTAAAAACCTTCCAAAATACCACGATGTATAGGCTGGATAACAGATACCGCAGTTTCAAAAATTTTCCTTTTAAATAGATCCTGTTAAATTTCTTTAAATCTTAAGTATTCTAAATTATCATTAAAAAAATGTCATGCGTTAGGAATTTGAATACGGAGCACCAAAGAAATCACAGTTAATTATTCTGAAGCAGCTTCACGCTGGCAGGAATGCAGTATCATGTGGTACAGTCAGTGTTGCAATTGTTCGGGGCAGAAATTGATACCTTCACAAAAAAAGTATTTGAGAAAACAAATAAAGAGTTTAAAAATTTAAATTTAAAATTATTGTGAAGCTGATTAAACAGAGATCTAATGCAGGAATTAATTTGATAAAGTCCGTAATGTTTTTTCAATAAAAAAATCACTCATTTGGTTGAGACTTTTCTGACTCACCCTGTATGTCTAACCATCTCGAAATTACTCTGGACCGCGTTTTAGGACGGTGACTGCAGTAAAATCGTGCCCATGTTTCCGAGAAACATAATATTTTTGACAACTACTGCAAGTCTTATCTGAAAAAAAAACATCAGAAATGTGTCAAATTGACTGTCCACATTAGTTTGCCTTCACTGGTTTTTTGCTTGTATATAGGATTTTTGTATAATGTATTTCTTGTTAAAGTTGACGCACTACTGTTTAATATGGCTTACTGTCAACGAGTGGTTGCATACACAGTTTCTTGGTTCCTGATTTTACCCCTCAAGAGATTTGCTCTTAGTGGTTGAAATGCATGTTACAGGGATATGTTTTGTATGCGCCCACTTTTTCTGTTACTTGTACTGTTTTTGGTGGTGGTTTCTTGTAAGGGACGCACCACCGAGAAGGTGTGTGCCGCTGTTGTTGGAAAAGCCGAGTGTCCAACTCAATAATAAATAAATATATCCACAAATAAAACAATTGCTGGTCCTTGGAGCGAAACGTTGCTGTGCATTTGCATGACATGACTCTGGGTGCTCAAATATATACATAGGTCCATAGTGGCAAGTAAAAATGGAGAAAGTTAATTAAAGTTTTTGATGGGTAGAGGTAGGTAGCATCTCCCTCAAAACTGGTATTGCAAGATTGGAATTGGCGAACGAAGCTGCAGGACCACTGTTGCGGTACACTTCAAGTGACGGTACACTTCAAGATCGGCACCACTTCTACACTTACTCGGATGATTAATATAAACCGATTTCAATTATATTATATACTCATAGTCAGTAATTCTGAAACAATTTGGCATTAACAAGGTTGTGTAACCCGAAGTGTGTGATGAAAGCTTGAACAACGGGAATCCATACGCAATTCAACAGACGCCTGCGCGGTGCCCATTGGTTTCAGAAAAAATTATGAGGCGTTATGAGAAATGGACAGAAGGGACACATATTGACGTCCGGATGCTCAAGATGCCAACCCCTTTGGAGTTACAAAAAAAAAAAGTTTGAAAATTGGGACTAACGCCGGGCTTCACATCAGTTCGCTACGTAGGTAGTCTACAGGGCTTAGAAAGTAAATTCTTCTTTTTTTTGGGTACATTGTAATACATATATGTCATGAAGTCGTAAAAAAAAATATTGGGTGTGCTACTTCTTAAAAGCACTTTGTGAACTATTTTATCACTTCATACTTTTCAACTGAATTCAAAAATTATAAATCAATATTTTTCAAGTCTTTCTTCCCATGTATTATTGGCCATCCTCATCTTATTCGGTAATACCTTTGCGGAGAGATTGTGCTCATTTATTCGCAGAGAATCCATCAAATTTAAACAAAATTTTGACTCTTCTCAAATGTTCCCCCAAGGAAACTATTTTAATTAAATATGTAAAATAAATTAATTCCTCCCCACATCTGAGGGAAGGAATCAGCAGGGTAGTGGTGGGTGGTGGTGGCAAAACCCAATCCCTCCTCAAGACTTCTTCACTGCGGGTGGCACCTACCAGGATATCCCATATATTAATCATGTCCAGACTGAGGCCCAAACCAAATAATGATTGTTTGCCACACAAGGCTCGTGTGATGGGACTTGAGCATTTGGTTGTCAACACAATAAGTTTGCTTGTTGGAATATCAAACCAAAGCCATCACTAAAAATTAGGTGGTTGACCAACATATAAGTTCGCCTTGAGTGTCGCCCGTGAAGACGCATTGGTGTGTTGATAGACTGTGCACTCTGGATGAATTGTTGCATGACGATGGCATGCATTCTTTTGCTTCATTTTCCATGACGAAGAAAAAATATTATCCACTCTCCTCTTAAAAAGTTAAAAGGACGTCACCTCGTGTTTGTGCTACCAGAACTATGGTGCTTTACCAAAAAATGTGCTTTAACATAAAAATTTGGTTTTTGGTCGAATGGTTAAATATACAAAATATGCATCCAAGTGGAAACTATAAAATGGAAAGATGTTACATATGGAACAATATAATGAGTCTGTAAGGTGGTCAATATATTACGGTATAGTGGTGAATTAGGTTCTGAGCTGGTAATCATCAGCATGTGGAAGAGGTTTAGTATTTAGACGACACATCATACAATCGTGTAATTTTAGTGTCCACAAAGTTTACTTTATTTCAATTCACTTTATTATCAAATACATGTTAGAGAAGAAAGCCAGTTTTAGAACCAGGAGGCACCAGAGTACCCGGAGAAAACCTGCAAGCAAGCGAAAGTCTGGACTGAAACCAAATGTAAATGAATCGCAGCCTGACCGAGGGTTCAAACCTGGACCCACATTGTGCGAAGCGAGGGAAGACCCACTGCACTAATCCATCCCCCGCATACGCCATGGAAGAAGTTTGCCATTTTACATGCCACGGTTTGCTGTATATGTCGCACTTGGTGGTACATGCACCGTATCTTGTAAAGTTTTAGATAGGCCAAGTCTGTTGATGATCCGTTGTCTCTTGATCTTTTTTTTTTTTTATTTGGTCTGCACTTGCATGAAGTTTTTCAGCCATATTCAGCAACACCCATGTTGTCATAAAAGACTATAGCCATATGATATTCATTATAGATTTATTATCGTGCAAAACTAATAAATGGATAGGGGAACAGACCAAGGTACGGCATATAATGGAAGTACCAAACATCGAAATGAACATGGGCTGGCCATCACTAGAAGGGGAGATGGAAGATGGAGAACACTGACACTATAATGGACACCACTTGATTGAAAAAGTGAACAGAGGTCGGCCAAGAAAGAGATGGGGAGAGATAAATACAACAATTCTGGAATGAAATTATTGGTATAAATATGAAAGGGAGAGAGAACTGGATACTCATGCTGAGGCCTTCATCAGCAGTGATGAAAACGGCTGAAAAGAAGTGAGACGGCCGACATTTAACTGCAGTCAGATAATTGATGTTTGGTTTTTGTGGTACTATTAGAGAGGACACTGTGCAAAAAAATAAACGAAGACACTAGGTACGAGGTGCAACTGTTTCAAAATTTTGAAAGCTTAGAAGAATGTGATTATCCCATCTCATATGAAGCCTATACACTTTAAAGCACATTTTTTAATTGGAGTAATAACAGGGTGTCCCAAAAAAAGTGGTGCAAGCAGATAAACCCCGTTTTCTCAAACTACTGAAGCTGTGAATTTTATTCTAATGGAGACTATTAATTATTCTTTTTGTATAAATTGTGCAATCCCATGACAAGTCGCCCCGCAAACCAGAGATATGAACGTTATTAAAGGCCATCTGTTTTTTCACCGCATTCCATGGGAGTTACACAGTTAACATCATTTGTCCGTTTCTGGCTGTCGGGTGAGCGATTTCCACACATGAATGTACTGCTGTATTCACGGCATACCATTTAAATATTAACAACTAAGGAAATACATAATGCACAGGATACTAGTTTTTTTATTATTATTTTATCAGGTTGCAAAACGCATTAGGATAATAAATGTGCAACGATGAGCCTACAGTCGCATTCCAAACACTATGATCAGTCACAAATCAAAACTTTGCCTATGTCTATTTTATTATCTCTGACCTATGCAGTTTTTGTGATAGATATCTAACCTGTAAACTAAGTGGCACATGTGTTTGTTAAATGTCATACATTACCACATTCTTTTACAAGAAAGAAATTAAAATACTTAGTGACATGAAAGTCCTTTGCTCGTTAGTAACCTGTTTGCTTGGCATCTTTTGGGCCGACGCAAATGTGTAAGGAGCAACAGATCGATTTTTCTTAAAGTTTTCTCATCTTTGTGAAAGGTTTATAAATAACACAATTGGAGGAACATGCCATTCGTTTTCATTGAACTAAGATAAAAGTAGGAACCTGTCATTTATTGATTTCTCGACTATTAACAATTACTTGAAATCTAAAATTTCATTTCAAACAATCCATTGCTTTCTTAAAATCTGTTAATTACATGCATTACTTCCGACAATATTTCAACAGGTCACCCCTTTAGAATGAGTATTGCAGCTTAAACGTTATTATTATTAGATTTCATGCAACTATTTGTTCAAATACAGCACTCTATTAATTTAGAAGCTTATCACCTTCAGGTTCTTTTGTTTATCATTTAGTCAATGCACACTATGAACCACAAATCTTCTCTGATATACGATAATCACTAATGTGTAAATCCCATTGGAATGGATGAAAAACCGAGATCTTTATAATCTTTATATCTCTGGTTTGAATGGGCGGATTGTTAGGGATTTTTTGCAACAGTTTATACAAAAGAAGCAGACTTTAATATCCTCCATGAAAATAAAATTCACAGCTTCATCAGTTCTTGAGAAATCGAGTTTATCTGCTTCACCACTTTTGTTGGGACCCTGTATTGTCAATGTCAGCAAGATTGCAATGGAAACTTCAGAGTTAATTGGCTCAACTACGATTTACACAGTAAGTATAGGGTTACCGAAGTCGGCCCCTAGCCCCTGGTACATGACACCGGATATTTGAAATAATTTACTCTTTCAATTGTATCACAATTATAAGTAACCACAAACCTCATGGGTTGTTTAGGAATATTTTGTACAAAAATCATGAGCTTAGTTTCTTGATGTTAAGAGTTAATTAGCATTGAACCAAGTGGAAATCTTAGATAAGTTTTTACTAAGTTCAGATTGCAGACAGGAACATAAGATGTGGTACACAAAAGATAGTATCATCAGCATACATGAACAGACTTGAAGTTAATGAAATCAGGAAGGTCCCTTAACAAATTATAATAACTGGCCTAATATTGACCCCTGTGGCATGGCAATAGTTATATTATCATCAAAATCAGAAAGAGATGAACCCAATATTAACAGTTTGAGATCTGTGACCTAAACCGTTAAGCACTGTGCCAGAAATACCATAAAACAAAGTTTTTCAATAAGAATATCATGATTGACGTCTCAAAAGCTTTTTAAGACCAAACTTTGAGTTCTACTATTTATAATTGAAATAATAAAATACATCACAGTCATCAAAATCATTTTTTATATACTTCATTAGTTATCCTTGAGAAAAGGCAATTTCTTAAGTTTAGTTTGAATCACATGCTCCTCCCCCAAACCATGGTGTTTGTTCATTCTTTCTATTAACTGACATAGATACAAACTTACGAATTCCTTTCGGAGTAGAATAGTTACGCACATAAACTACTATCTGGGCATTATTGTAAATTTGTGATTTATGTCTCTGCAAAGTTCATTGTCACCAATCAAGTTCAATTCATTGCAGAACATTTCATTTTTCATTTTATTTTTTTTTACCATAAGGCCAAAAAAAATAAGAAGTTTGTCTCTGGACCCCGCACACATAGCTTTTAAAATCAAAATGTGCGCGTAGCGCTATGCACTGCTGCGATTTTTCCCCTTCTCTTTCTTCTGATTGCACCAGGCACCGGCTGATTAATGACATCGTAGACTATTGGCGGTGCACTACGGCACACACGAGCTGTGGCTTTATTTTTACTGTCTGCCCGGGTGATTATTTTTGATCTTGGTTTTTGAATTTCTTAAAAAAAATATGATTGTACGCGGTGCGAATCACAAAGAAAGGCAGCGAAGTGCTCATATTGCCTTGGCACCATGCTCCGGAACGGCATTGCTACAGAATTTGTCTCTCCCTTGATGGAAGCAGTGGCAATGAGGGAAAATTCAGTATTCTGCCACCACATCCTTCAACAACAGTTTATTCCGTTGAGGCTTCTAAATTCATAGGGTGGCACAACTATCTAAATTAGAACATAGCCTTTTTTCCCCCCAAAAAAAAGAGCATGGCACTTTGCTTCTTTGTCAAAAGGTCCACAGACAAACTTTTTTTTTTGGCCAATGATAAAACAAGTTCATATAACAACAGAAGTATGGAAGTCGACCAAACCGAGCTGGTTATTGTTATTTTTTCCTATATTAAAAGTACTGAATGGAACATGATAGACACTGTAGCTAAAATACTTCCATTGAATACAAATGGAATGAATTTGTTTAATCTCGAATATTATTTAATTGATTTTTTGAAGTTCATCCCAGGTGTACCATGGCCTTGCTATAATTAACATAATGGCATGTGTTTTATCTGTTCTATAATTACTGTCATTGCAATATGGACTATGTTTGACCCACTCCCTATGTAATGATTAAGTAAACACATTTTTTTTAGATGGTAAGTAATTTGCTCATAACATCAAACTGAACCATAGATCGAAGCAATGAAATCTTGGAAGTAACGTTTTTGAGGTTATTAGTGAATCATAAACAAAATAAGGAGCGGTCATTATTTATGCCAGGGGGGATGGAGGATTTCAACTTTTTTTTCGGCAAAAATTTCGACGTTCCCCCCCCTTCGCTTCCCTTCAAAAATGTCATCACTCCCCCCTTGATCATGCGATTTCCCATTAAAAGTCATGTTCCTCTCTCTCTCGTGATGAAAATTCACGTTCCCCCCTCTATCCTTACAAAATTTTTTCGAGTTCCCCCCTCAAATCCTCCATTACCCCCCTGGCGTAAATGATGACCCCTCCCTAAATATGCTAGGATCACAAATGCACCTTTAGTGATACACACATACTACACACATACCATACATACACCACACCGGATTGCAAATGGTCCTGACATTTTTACATGCACGAACAGATGGCATATCTTGACTTGCGTAAAGCTGCGTCAAGGTCATGACATCTCTGCAGATGTAGAGAAATAGACAACAATGCAGGGATAGGCAAGGGCGGCGCCAGGGGGATGGCAGGGAGGAGCGGCCCCCCTGAGGTTTCAAAACGGTTTTATGCAATAATTGCAACAAAAATTAGGGATTTTAACCAAAAGAGTTGCTCTTTTGTACTGTTTCGCCCCGGCCCCCTATGAATTTTTTTCCCCTCCTATGATTTTATATCCTGGCGCCGCCCATGGGGATATGCCTCCAAAACAGCAGAGAAAGATTTATGGGAGTAGTCTTATTTTTAGAAGCACGAGGAAACCAAAGTTTTTAGAGGAAATATTTAGGACGGATGCAGATCAGTGCAAATTCACATACAACCTGGCTCCGCTGGGTATGGAACCCCGTCCGCATGGTTAAATGGAGAAGGTGATCGAATCGCCCGCTACACCAGCCTGACCACACCTTTACAAATGGGAGGCTTTAAACATTAGATTAATAATTCACTTTAATCTATTACGTCCGCCCAGCAATTACAAGCATTTAAGTAGATTCCCGTTGCTTGAATTGCCATCGAGTCAGAACTAATTTTTTTCCCGGCATTGCTTCATGTTGCAGGTCAGGACATCTTCGCTTATAAGGACCCACTGCTGCGGACTGCCGGTCGGATGTTTTCCCTAGGATGTGCCGTGCTGGCTGACAGACAATGGTACGTTTTCCCCGCAGAAGGCACATTGCCGCGGACTACCAGTCATACGTTTTCCCCCTCAGGAGGTGCACTGCTGCCCTCCTGCCAGTCGGGACCGTTAACAATTTTCCCACAAGTTTTCTGGCTGCAGAAAAACATCCACCCACCCAATGCAAACGCAAAATGCTCATAATTTCCGGTCGGACGCATTAGCGGCCGACTCCCTGACGCGTTAGGGTTTAATATTCTTTGCTATGCCTTATGTCCTCATTTGAACATAACCTTAACCACCTTGCATCATCACACCCCTTCCCACCCAATGGGATTGTTTAACACGTTTCATTGAGATTAGAGTTGGCTCCGCAGATGGGAGGGCATTGACATGCTATAGAGAGCTCACCACTATATCACTCTGCATTTTGTGTAATGGTGGGTAGTTCCGGTAAAAACATAACACCAACTTTAAGCAAATTGGTGTGGCATGGTATGTAGATATCGCTGATTGTCAAATGTTAATATTTAAATGAATAGTGCAGACAATGTTCTACACTTGGAATATCAGAAAATAAATAAATTTGAATCTACAAAGAAATTAGACCTTCGGGAGTACTCCGTGCTAGGATACAGTTATGGGGGGTTTACGTTTCGGGTGGAAAAAGTTGTGGCGCTATTCACAAGCCTGTATCTCGAATTCTATCCAGTATCGATATCAAATTACCATGATTTTTAAAAATTTCCATCTTTTTTTGATTTAGAAATATCTTCAAAATATCAAATATGATGTCACATGGGGTTGAAATTTGAACTTATTTTAAGTCATTTTAGCGTGTATTTCAATGGGAGCATTATTTGGTGGTGTGTGCGCCCTATAGGTTACTGGAATGGATGACAGGATTGATGGGCACACATGTATGCATGCACACAAACACGCACATTTCAAAGATCCTGTTCTGAACTCATTCGACAGGGACCCAAAGGATTTTTCAAGTAGTTTTGAGCATTCACTCGACCATTACATAAACTTTAAAGTAATGTTTTAGTCATAACTGGGACAAATCCCACATAGAGAGCAGGACAAATTTGAACAACTTTGGTCAGGTGACTCTTTTTTAAAAACTTCTTGCACCTTATAGACGGTGGACAGAACATCTGCAAAAAGACAGCTCAATTTGGTTTACCTCCACTAAAACAGGGCTTTACATTTTTTTTCTGGCCTACTTTGCATGAAGGTATAGGAGCACAGGTGGCAGGCAAAGCAAAGGCTGGGAGTAATACTCTGGGTGAAATGCAAGTGAGGCATGGTTGGCAGGGTAGCATGTGGTTTCACAGCTCACTTAGTAATCATACAAAGATGTAATCACATTGGGTTTTGGATTACAAACAGAACTTTGCCAACATACTGCTTTCAAAGGAACCATGAGAATACCACGTCCTTTGGAGGGGACGTTAAGCTGTCGGTCCCATGTACCATGGAGAATCATGCCTGTAATGTAATCGTACCGTTTCGCTAACAGTAGGGTTGGAACCCCTGGTATAGTATCGTCCTGGCTCCCTGAGCCATCATTGGAAAGCATGTCTAACACTGATGATTTACCCAGCTAATAAGACAAAAACAAAAAAACAAACAGTGGGGGGTTTATGTCTCTTTGCCCCTCCCCATATGCCCCACAAAGGAAAAAATATATACATACTGCTTTCATTGTATCTAGTGTTTGCATTCCTGATGATATAAGCATTGGTTTCCCTTTCTTGGCTGTCTTCTCTATGTATGGAAGGTTGTTGGTGTCACCGGAACCGATTTTGAAGAATGGAACGCCCAGATCATCGAGAAAGTCAACAGCTGCCTAATAATTTAAAAATGATATGAAAAAGAACAATTAGCCTTAAATTAATATGAAGGGTTAATAATATTAATAATAAGAAAGTTCATGTATAAATGAAAACCCTATATTTTCTACAAAACTACAACTACCATGTTAGCTATACAGTAACTGGGTACTACACCTCTTGTGTCTTCAAAAAGTTATTGAAAAATATACTCTGAAAATATTAATATAAGAAAATTCTTGATGTGAAACTTTTTTAAAACATCACAGAAATATTTTCTTTTGTAATATGTTATCGCCCTGGTAGAGCTAAAAGAAGTTCTACCTACAAGGGTGGTTGACTCTGGAGAGCTAATGGCCAGCATTGAGCACATTGACGTCAGGAAAGGAATCCGGTCATTATTTTTTGCTCCATAAATCCTCACACAGCAAATATTGCTGAGTGAGTTGAGGTGAATACGGCCACTCCGGTTATCGTGGACAAAACCAGATTTAAAGCTTTGGTTTTTCTACTACTAACAAAAATAAGTATATCCGCTGCAGCTACTTGTTGCTGATCAATAAAGGTTCCTTCACCATTTAAAGGTGCGTGTTCCGATTGTATTTTGGGACTCCCCCCGATTCACCCGTAAGTAGTATCGATTTGATATCGATGAAAGACCAATTTGTTTGCATTGTCGTCCTGAAATTTAAGCCCTCAAATCCATTCCATTCCCAAGATATAAACAAACTAGAATTTCGCAGTTCTCGGCTTTCGCTCTCGCTATATTCAAGAATATAGCTGTGGGCCACCCCATGACCTTTGACCCTGGTCCAACTGACCTTTGATCTCATCAACATATGAGGATCGCATGGTGCACCTATGACAAAAGTTTTCAAGTTTTCAATTTAGATCAATTTTACATTTTTAGCCCCTTTTTCAACTTGACCTCACATTACCTTTGACCTACTCAAACATAGGAGGGATCCCATTGTTCACCTATGACAGAATTTGTTTACCAATTGAAGTTAAACTTTTCAATTGAGGTTCCCCCCCCAATTTAAAAAAAACTTAACATTTTTTTGACACACACAAACCACTGAAAAAACTTAACAATTTTTGACACACACAAACACACACGCACAACGGATTGCTAAGTGGTCCTGCCCAGCTAATCTGGCGGCCCACAAAACTTCCTTTTTAATGGTTAATCCATCAATATTAGCACGTACTGAATAGGACTTTACAATATGCCGTTAAGGTGCGTCTACCAATAATAAACTGCAGGTTGTTTTCCCAAGGTACTTGATTGGGCGTATGTGCAACTTCAGGCTCATATCAATAAGAACACAATGGACCATAAATCGGCACAGCACCTTTAATCGATAATTGCTAGCAGCCCAAGTGACTGACGCAAGACAGTTTTGACTTCATTCACTCAGTCCGCTATGGAAACGCTTCCAGTGATTTCACACTGGAACGAACAAATTTTTGATAAAACATCTCTACAAACGTTTTTATCACTAGCAATTTTACAGTCTGCTAATATTTTACACCTGTCGCTAGTAATTCATGACCTAAAGCCCTAATCAGTCATTTTTTCCAAAAGCTAAAGTCCCAACAAGAGATTTCACATAACAGGTGTCCCTAAAAATCTAAAAATTCTGATTTTTGCACTGGTGGGTAAAGCTTTCTATCAAAAATATCCCCCTCTGAATGGATTAAGTTAGCTGAGAAATACTTCTTTGGTACAAAAATTGTGAAATTTCTATTTTCATATAGGAGCAAATATGAAATTCAGCCTGTTTTATATTGAAATATAAGCATATAAAAATCACTTTTTGTTTCACTTTTAAGACATTTCTGTACCAAAATACAAGGTAAGAAATCTTGAGTATCTAATTTATATGAAATTACTACATATGACAACCTCACATGGATACCTCAAAATCTCTCGTTGCACCTTTAAGATGCCTTATATCGTGCCTTTTGCTTGTTTTGTATCATATTAACAAATAAAATGTTTTTTCTTCATGAAAATAGCTGCTGATAGCACTGTGGAGACCCTGTGATACAGATTCCACACCACTAAAAAGATCTGGTCTGGCACCCTCAGGCTGAATCAGGTTAAAAAAAAAAAGAGTAAAAAAGCGACACTTCTAAGTTAAAAGTAAAAAAAACATTAAAACTGCAACTTTTTGGGTCATTTTTTTATGCTGGAAGTAATTTCTAAAATACAAACTAACAAGCTATTGAGATCAGAAGTCTGTGAGGCTTTCTACTGAGTACTTATAATTCTTATTTGAACCCCTTTACCACAGGAATCTTTGTACTAGAAACTCTAGTTTGAGAGGAGCTCACAACTCATATTCTCTGTGCTCCAGTAGGTTGAAATATCCATGTTCACCATAGTGTTTTTCCTGAGTGAATGGTATGCAGAGCTGTAGAGTTCTCAGAATGCTATCGCTAGGAACTGAATCACTGTGTTAGCAAAAAATTGGCATTTCTCAGGGCAATTTTGTACAAAAATGAATAGTGTATTTGGTGGTGTGTGACCTACAAACCAGGGCGCAAAATAACCGAAGGCACCGTGCCCCTACCAGTTGCCTTGATGACCTAAATTTTTGCCATTCTTGGCCCTATTTATTAACATGTAATTGCCTTGATGCCCTTTTACACAATTGAAAATTGCCTTGAAATTGGGTGCCCTTTAAAAATCTTATTTTGCACCCTGCTACAAACATTTGCTCATAACACCAAAATGCAACATTGGAATTAAAGCAGCACTGGCACATTTTCACAAAATATGGAATTTCTTCAGTTTGCTCTCAAATGATAGTCTAGGCCATTGCAAGAATACATTTTACACAAAAATAACATACTCAAAAACAAAAGGATGTTAATAAGAGGTTAAAGACATCCAGGTAATTTGTTGGCTAACAACACCCCTTAACTTTAATCAACAAATGTGTGTATTACATGAATATTATTGACTAGTATAATTGATATTAAAACCACAAAAGGTCACAGACCGGTCAAACATGGTGCATACCGTGGGAAACATGCATACAGCGTGCGTTTTCTTGTGTTAAACGCCCCCTAAAATATTGCTCTCAGGGCCCCCCTCGGACACACCTTAGTCGCACTAAAGTGCGATATTGCATTGCTTCTTGACGCTAAACGGGGCCCCACCTTAAGCTGCTGACAGGGCACTTTTCCTTAAATCCGCCACTGCTGGTGACATTAATTATAAAATTGTTCTGTTTACCCATAAGGACGTTGATTGGGTCTTAATCATTTCAGGTGAGGGCTAATGTATCTAAAAAGCTTTACAACCATGCAAAAATATCAATTTTGAAAAATCTTGAGGGCACACAGTGTCTCTTTTAACTGTAATTTTTTGGGAAAGCTTTTCTTGAGGGTTAGTAAAATCAAGATCACAAAATGCACCTTTAAAATGAGACTTTCTGCCTCATGATTTTATTAACCCAATTTGCACTTGGTAGAAGTCATTTTTACCACGTACTGAATCCCAATGCAGAATGCTCATTACGTTAAATGCATTTTATAATACCCATTAGAGATTATAATACTCTCTGCAATTTGCCACTGCTTTATTACATCATCCATTATGGTTAATTGTTAAAGGGTACTATCCAATTGGCAACTAGTCTTGTAAAAAAATGGCTCAAAATTTAGTCCACTAATCGTGACAGGATAAGCGAAGGCGTGTCGAGGCCGAGCGGAGTGAGGCATCTTTGCACAAAAAGGGATACTTCTATGCAAGCATAATTTGTCAATCGAAGTATTTTACTATTATGCAGTCATTATATGGGGAGGGGGGTAATGTACCTACTAATTGTTTGTGCAAATGTTATCTGTCAACCGAAACCTTTAACCACAATATATGCCCGACAGTATCATAAAACAATGCCGCCAGATGGTGCCCTTACTATGTAATTCCATCGATGTCACTTCCATTGCCCAATCAGTTCCCAGGATAGTTCTCAGAAATTTTATCCCAGGATATAAAGTAGGGATGTCATCAGCATGTTATTCTTATGGAGACACCATTGATATAATTTGATCACAAAATTGACATAATGTCGACATAAATTTTAATACAATTGTATCATTCAATCAGACTGACTGTATGCTTTATACCTAAATCCTAGTCTACACTGGACACACTGGAAACTCATTACCCACATGACCCATTTGTGTTAATTCATTAAATATTAAGCCCTGAAAGAAAGAAAGAAATGGTCATATATTGATCACTCTAGCGTAGACCATGTCCTTTTTTTAATAGAATGCTTATTATACAAGTTTGTTGATATCTTGTTTTTCATAACGACATGTTGAGATATGGCTTATGGCGACATGTGTCAACAGATGGCATATCGACGACAGCCCTAATATAAAGTAAAACAAAACACAAACAATATGGAAAGGTGATGCACACAAGATCCCAATGAGAAGGCACTATAGGGTTTCACACCACTAAATACTGGTTCCATTCGTTCCTGTACAAAATGAGCGAGATGAAAACGTAATTTTCTCCTCAATGGAACATCTCAGACCTTAAAGCTAACATTCTGCTTGAAGATCATCGTATCTCCTACCCAATCAATCATAAAATTAGGGTAATTATCCCCAAAGTTTTCGAGCTACTGGACCGTGAAGACTAGCATGCACCGTGGACCCTGGAGGTCACTGGGGCACTTTTTCAGTCAGGTGTTCTCTGTAAGAATACGGTTAAAATTGGTTTGTCGGATCAAAATAACATATCAATGACAACCTTTTTTTTGGTATTCCTACAGATTTTATACTTAATATTGATAGCAACCATGATTTGCAACCAGATCTTGCCATTTCTCTCAGTTTTTAGGGTATACTTAGGTGAGGGTTACCAAAAAAAAAAAAAAACCTCATTTGCAGTGGGGGCTGGACTTACCTGTTTCTCATGCTATTTACTGGTGTGAATCCATAGCATCTATATACCGGTAGTCTGTCAGTGTGTCTGTCTGACCGCGTCTATTTTCTCGGAGGCCGAGGGTCGCACGTTCCTGAAACTTGGTGGGTGGGTTCCCCTTGACCTTCCGAAGACCGAGTTTGTATTGGTTAGTGGATCAAATGTCACCAGGGGTCATTCAAGGTCAAAAGAGATCAAATGGGGGTAAACATTGTGTCATGCACATGGAACTTGGTGGGATCGATTGTTGATTGCAGGGCATTCAAGCCAGGTGCTCGCAACCCCTGGGGGGACCGGCTATTATCATAAATCATATAGAGAACTGTGACAAACTATTATGTCTGGAATCTCGCGTCTGAGACCGCGTATGCAAAGCTGTACTTGACCTAGTACAAGGCATCCACTGTCTGTTCCTTCACTTAGATTTCCGGTTTTATTACTTATGTCCAAAATTATACGGTTTTGAAATAAAATCCGAAAAGAAAGTTGTTGGGTAACTTTGGACCTAAGACGTTTTTACATGCCAAAGGATGAGCATGTTTAACATTCAAAGCTATTGAAATTTGGGTAGTTCACCCTCGTTTTGAAAATGAGCTATTAAATAAAGGTTTGGAACCATTAGTAATTACGTTTTTGGAAGGTTCCATTTGACTCCACTTAGATAGGTAGTAAAGTTGTCGTCGTCGTCGGAGATGATTCACGATCAATGGGCCTATTGTCCGCCACCTTTTACTGGTATGAAATGACATAAAGCCAACGTTGTTCACAGACAAACCCCTAACCCTTATTATTTGCAGCGAATTTTTGCAATAAACAAGAGATAGCCAAGGTTCCACACGGGATTAATTTGAATTGGGCGGAATACAGGAGATAGCTATGTGATTCTTTTGATCTTAACCAATTGAATAAAACAGCAACCTCTATTAAAAGATAAGTTTTTTCAGACATTCATTAATGCAATTCATTAATGAACGCGCAAACACCTGAATCAAAAGCAAGGTCCACGAATCTATTATTGTCCGTATACATGTTTTGAAGCGCCCCTAGTTTCTGAATGGGTCTGCCATAACAGTTTCAGAGTCAAAAGTCCAATATCACTTGGACCCAGTTTGTTTGTCGTTTGCCAATAAAATCAGTGTAAATTGAATAAAAATCCAAACAAGAATTGTTTTTTCAAGTTGGAACCCATGATCTTGTTGGATTCAATGATGAACTACAACTCTTCTTTCGTGATTTTTCAAACCATATATTTTTGGTAAATCATTAATAAAACCGACATCTAAGTTAATTGAAACAGACGTAGTAGTTGATTCTCTGCACAAATGTCCCTCAACTATTGGTTTTCTCATCAATGCACCAGGAAGATGCCTTTCCTGCTCTTTTGAATCTTTGTATTACTGGGCTTCTTGTACACCTCACCTGTTACTGTGCTGTTGTTTGGGCTCCTTAATACAGTTACATTGATAGATCTTGAGAAAAATTCAAAGAAAAGTAAATTGTGTTCTCTTTTAACATAAAGAGCATCTGTACAACAACGAGTGTTGAATATCTTGATAGGCTGTTTGAGTTTGGTTTGCTTGGAGTTGCTGATTTTGTTTCATTTTTCACATTTACAATTTTGTTTCAAGCTTCTAAATGGTGTTGGTCCTTTTTTCATTTTTGGACCTTTTTTTGCAAAGCCCCACCTCAAATGTGAGATTTCACAGCAGTGGAGTCAGAACTAATTAAATTTCTTTCCTAACTGGGTTTGTTATTTTCCCAGACTTTGGGAAAGTATACCAGTTGATTTTTGTAATGCCGATCTATGTTGAAATTGCAAGTGCTTGTGCATACAACATTTTTCTTTCGAAACTAAGTTGTCATTTTTATTTAGGTCAACTATCAATATATTGGTTGGGCTTAATATTTTTTTCTATAATATCATGTAATTTTTGTATACATGTAGAAAGAATGCATCTACATGCTTTGGGCCTATTAAAGCCCATATTCTTTCCTCTGAGTTACTTTGTCTTATAAATATAATATATAATTGTAACATATTGATATTTTCAAATTTCAAGTGGCTCAAATAATATTATATTATTAAATACGTTAAGCGGCGATTGGCCAATTCAGCAGAGTCAATTGTACTTTTTGTTGCATGCTACGCTCGCGCAAATACACTCTTGGCGATCGGCGCTGGGTGACGCGGCTCCAGATTGATTCCAGACATAATAAAAAATAACGTAACAATTAGCCTTGATGAAGGCTAATTGTCAACTTGGACACTTCCAAAGGCTGTGTTTGGAGGTTTTTACAATTTACAAACATCTTCCAGCTTTCTATCTATCTCA
>JAMKCH010013015.1:0-23941 GCA_023653785.1 Ophioderma brevispina
GCTGTGATTTTGCAGACATTTACCCAACAATCTACCAAAAAAGCTGTATTTACAGTGGAATGATGATAATTAGGATAATTTTCTGTAGATTTAATGGAGTTTTCTTCGGATCTACAGGAACTTCCAGGGAAATAAATTTCAGCATACTAAGCAATCAAATGGGCAGTTTGTGATTCCATAGATGCTACCCCTAAACTCCCACCCCCCCCCAAAAAATAAGTCATCGTGAGCCTTTCTGCTGTTATGTGAAAATTCCATCATTTCTTTGAGAAAATAACAATTTTGTAAAGATTCAAAGTAGCTTTAACAGACAAGGATAAAGAATCGCTAAACTCGACAGTACATATTGTGTGTGGATTGTGGGAAGGTTTTGCAACTTTTTAGGACTCCTGACGTTTGACAAATAAAGAATATGGTTTTAAAATTATGTTTTAGAACTATTCCGCAATAACCAATAAAAAATATGCATCAATTATTGGAGTACAATAAAACATGCTTTGTATTTTTAAATATCACCATACTTAAAACTCATTTTTCGAAAATTAACCAAAAAGGCAATTTCCTGAATACTTGACGGGGTGAAAGGTCAGGAGTCCTAAAAATATTCGGAGTACAATGCCAATTGTGGCTTATTAAAGACATGGATTCATGTAAAGGACATTTGCCCAAAAAATTTCATTTTGGTGATAGAAAAATGCATTGTTGAAGTTCAAAAACTACCCACCTACCACGTTTTGTCATATGCGGATATGGGGATATGGTAGATGATCACCGGATTTAGTTGTACCATAAAAATGAGAGAAAATGGCAAGATCTGGGTTGAAACTCATGGTTGCTCTCAATATTAAGTATAAAAATCTATAGAATATCAAAAAAAAAAAAGTTGGCATTGATTTGATTGAAATACAATTTTAGCCGTATTCTTACAGGGAAACACAGGACTGAAAGTGGCCTGACCTCCCGGGGTCCACGGTGCATGCTATAGTCTTCAAGGTCCAGTAACTTGAAAAAATATGGGGATAACTACCCTTAATTGCATGACTGATGGGGTAGGATTAGCTTTAAGGTCTAGAGTTCATTGAGGAGAAAATTACCTTAGATTGATTCGGTGTTAGGTTACAGCGAAGACAGCGACAGACCCTGAGGACAGTTTCACTATAGGTCATGTTCAGACAGAGCGTATTCATCGTGATAACATAACATCGATAATTAAAATGTTAATCCGTTAACTTCGACTGACGTCCACAAGGGTTTTATCCTCGAAAACTTGAAAAGTTAATCAAGGAGTATGTTGCTGAACTTGTTGATAAGAACCGGAAGTACAGCGCGCTACTACCGGTGACCCGCTGCAGAGCCCAAAATACCCCCGCGAACAGAAATCATGGCGAATGGTGTGATGAACGTTTTCAAAAGTTATAGGCCTACTCGCATCCATAACGAAATGTGTATCCGATAAAAGTATGCGTCTGTTTTGAACTGGCGTAAAACTTGAAGCTTCTTGAACAACACGGGCACGGCCCTTCGATTCTTTTCGAAGCTGTTCGCAAGCAAGCTAGAGCAGACCTTATACGCCGTTGCTCCGGTTTATATTTAATAACAGGCATGCTGCCACCCCTTGGGTTTTCTCCTATTTATCATTTTTGTTATGTAAAAGTTAAAAAATCCCGTTTAAATACAAATGTGGCAAGGTCACGCAGAAAAATGTCAACAAAATCGCCATTTTGTTGGCTTGTAAATCACTTGTAAAATCACTTAAATATTCACTGATAAACAATGTTCTTCATGAAATTCAACCACTTACATCGCGTTTCTATCGACTTTCGTTGCTTTCCGAGTCTAGCGATTGGCTAAAATATCAATTAGTTTCCTTGATGGTAATTCTTATCCAATTGGGATCATCGTAAGTAATGCTGTCGGTCTATAGTAGTTGGCCCACGTGTATCTTCTCACTTGCAACAAGATGGCAGCACTTATTCGGTATTGTAGTGACGAGAGCCGATGGAAATGGGATGGGAAATCAAGTACAATATTTTCCAGCCTTCCTCAAATGGACGCTGTGCTTGCATCATGAAACGGTCAGGGTTTTTTAATGTATGTAGGGCCTATTTCTGCTTTGTCATATTGTAGGTCAGTGCGCGATTATTATTATAAAATGTCATGAAAGTTTATTTTTTAACCGCCAGTCTGAGTGTACTACCCATGCGTAGTCCGGTCGCTATGATTAAAAAAATAAAAAAGCCTGTCACCGGGCTCACACGGCCGTAAACTATGACGCCCTCAACAGGGGGTAACGCGCTAACCACGACTAAAACATAAGAAATCTTATGGTTTTAAACTTAGGTAAAACTTAAAGTTACTCAACCCGAGTGCGTTCGCCGGGCCACTCTACAAGTGAAACTTCGAAAATTAAAAAACTACGCATGGTAAACTTTAAGTTAGAGCCCTCGTCTGAACACACCTTATGACAAAATCCCCCATCTGCTAAAATGCCAAGGGATAATAGCAGTAATTCATTTTACATGTTTAACATTTTGCCAAATAAATGCTTTTAGGTCAGTAAACGCACAATTTAGCAGAATACTACTCCCCAAAATTGACGCAAATGCACGATGGGTTATCTGAGGAAAATGGCACAATGTTTTCCTTACAGATGAACATCAGAGTGGATGAACTTCCATAAACATTTTGTTGTGAGGTGTAGGAGCTTCCACAGTTATTCCCTTGTCATAGACTCGGTGCGAGCTCAATCCTTCAATTTGAAACGGATGCATTGAAAACTTCAAAAATGTGTTTATGATCCCAAATGAACTAATATGACTTTGGTATGTGAAGTTATATTTACAGAAGGGAAAACCTTCGATAGATACATGTACAGTCATTTCTACAGATGCGTTAACCCCCTGAGGTCTAACCTGGCCGATTTGATGGATATATTGGCTAGATACACCAAATAACCCAATCGCAACTATGGTAAGGAAAACTTTAATGTTGTACAGGAATATGGCAGGTCTATTGGGACTTGGTTTAATCACGGGTTATATCCAGATAATCATGTAATGAGCCAATCAGAGGATGCTGGAAGAAAGGTGGTAGACCCCAGGGGGGTAACATCGTGACGTCACCTGTGTTGTTTACGTTGCTGGCGAAAAACTTACCAAGGCAAATTTGCATTTGTTGTAGTTCCAGCAACAACATGTATTGCATATTTCAAGTTCAAATGAAAAACAAAAACATGATCTCATCATAGCTCTTTCTAGATATAATGCAATTGAATTACAGGAAATAAATAAAATCCAACTATGCATGTAGAACTGTGACAATGGTGTCCATTTGCTTTACTTAAGGAGCTATGTAGCCAAAAGAACTTTGAATAGACTTGTCTACAAAGAGTACTTTATGGCAATATATATCTCATAAAATGCCATAGGTTTAAAGGTGCATGTCGATCGTCTTGGGCCCCCCCTGATTTACCCGGAAGTAGTATCGATTTTGAGACAGATGAAAAGCCGTATTTTTACTCATTGTCGTCCTGAAGGAATTGGCTCTCAAAGCCATTAATTCCCAAGATATAAACAAAAAAAACGCCGTTTTAGTGGTAACCATCATATTAGCCACAGTATTGAATAGGGCTATGCAAACATTGCATTTTGGTCTACCATCAAAACGCACGGTTGTTTAACACGGTACTTGTAAATTGTAAGAAGACGATTTTGAGCTCTTTACAAAAAAAGTGTGTTTGTATTTTCGGGACAACTATGTTTGAGTCACTAATGCATAGTTGTGTCCAAAAATACCAGCCACATGCAATGCATACACAATTTATAATAAACTGAAGTTATGTGGCTTCATTTTGACCCCATGGCAACCAAGATTCATTTTATAAACATGTATATTTTGCCAGTCTACATAACAATTTCTTTGAATGCTAGAGTGTGTTTGTATGGGATGAATTCATTAATCCGGTGTATCCAACAAATGCAAGAACCCATAACTCAAACTTGGTAGAGTCATGACCAAAATGGCTTCTTGTGCTGTATAATTTTTCATCCTGATATCTGCATCGTAATGAATACTAATGAGCTAATTTGCATATGAATAAAGGAATATCATTAATGTATTGTGCCAAATATAGGAATTACCTGTGAACTTTTGATTTTGTAAGGTTGTAGACTGTGATAACTTCTCGTGCTTTACAATTTTGTGTTCAGACATTTGCATATGTACAAAACGATATGTGTGGGTCACCTCAATTAAAGGTGCAACGAGAGATTTCAAATAACAGGTATCCCTACAAAATGTGAAAATTCTGATTTTTGCACTGGTCTAAAGCTTTCTTTCAAAAATATCCCCAGCTGAAAGGATTAAGCTGAGAACTGTTTCTTTGGTACAAAAAATGTAAAATTTCTAATTTCCTGTCGGAGCAAATACAAAATTCAGCCTATGTTTTCTATTGAAATATAAGCATATACAAATCACCTTTTATTTTCATTTTAAGTTATTTCTGTAGCCAAATAAAAGGTATGGAATCTGAGTGTCTAATATATATGAAATCACTACATATCACAGAAAACATAGATGACTTGAAATCTCTCGTTGCACCTTTAAGGATTGCAGAATTCTTGTTCTGAGTGCCAGCCAGATATTGAGACCAAAGCCGTCATTGCATGCTCACACCTAAAAGGGACACATTGTGAACGTCAATAATGTTAACTGGTCTGTTCTAGAATAATCTAAACTGGTCTGTTCCAGAATAATGTGTGTTGTTGTTGACAAATATATTGTAGCGAGCCAATGCTTGACTAAGGAACAGTTATGCAGCACCCATTCGTTCATGTCATCATTCTACCTTTGCTCAACTCTTCAGGCATAAGATTGACAGTTCATATTTTTGTTAATTTGAATATTGTACCTAAGAAAGTATGTGTTGTGGGTGTAAATCTACTAAAGCACGTCATGAACAAATACAATGGCATAAAGATTGACAGTTCATTTGAATATCTGTACCCAGAAAGTTTTGTGTTGTGGTTTAAATCCCCTTAAACAACGTTATGTTGCAAATAAAGAAATGAAAATTGAGGGCAATAAAAAAAAATTTTTATCGATATAATTGCATTATAGGTTAGTGGCTACAAAGAGGAAAGTATTACTGTATCACTCAACCTTGTACTCACTGCTGCACATGGCATTAGTATAATATGACAGCTCATGTTAAATTGCTTTTTTTTTAACATCACTACCAAAGCAAAAAACATATGTTGTGGTGTATAATAATAAAATAACCATTGAAAGAATATTGCAAAATCAATGCGCGATAATTAAGGATCTAACTATATTGGCACACTCTCTTGATCAATAACTCTACGAATCTGTTCAAATTGCGAATCTACCAGTTAATTGATTGCACAGTTTTGTGATATGTTGAGACAGCCATTTGTTGGTCAAAAACAATGCCCGATATTTCGGATGGTAAAGAAGGTGATATACGGGCATCATTAACGTGAAGGCTGAGGTCTTTTAGCCTTTCCTGTGGATACAGAAGATATTATAAAAAACTCGGTCTTGTCAGGGTTAAGCTTGAGCTTGTTTATAACCATCCACTGTTTAAGTGCTTTGATGCATTGTGAAAGTGTGAAAATTGCACAGCGACGTCCCCTGGGATATTGGATTAACAGTGATATACACTTGTATGTCATCAGCGTAAATGTGATACTTGAGATTGTGACTACGAAGTATGCGGCCGATCCATGCGTGTAAAAACAAAACCCAATGGGCCCACAACTGATCCTTGCGGTACCCATACGTCATGCAGATATCATCGATTGAGCACCAGCAAAGATAGCCTGAAGATTTTTGTCAAGATATAAGATCCACTGTTTGACACTCCACCAATGGCCAAATCTTCAGAAACCCTCTGCAGCAAAATTTCCCGATCAACAGTAT
Source organism: Ophioderma brevispina (assembly GCA_023653785.1). Taxonomy (NCBI): domain Eukaryota; kingdom Metazoa; phylum Echinodermata; class Ophiuroidea; order Amphilepidida; family Ophiodermatidae; genus Ophioderma; species Ophioderma brevispina. The sequence goes on from JAMKCH010013015.1 coordinate 5,941, forward strand.
CGAATGCTGCAGAAGGTCGAGCCATTATGAGGATAAACACCCTCTGGTCGTCTAGAGGCACGGGAAAAATCATTATGTCGACAAGCAAGGCAGTCTCTGTACTATGGGCTGCCTTATAGGCAGATTGCTTGGTTCACTCAGACAATGTTTTTCGACATGTTTGTTTATATTGTGAATACTGCACTTCTCGATTACTTGAAATGAACTGAAGGTTTTGCAACTGGGCGATCAGTCGTCAACTCGTTTTTGTTGAGCGATGTTTCTTTAAAAGTGTCCGACAGCTCTGCGCAGGTTATCAGGAAAAATCCCAGAAGACAAAGACATAGGTCAATTCTAGTTAGAGTAGGAAAGTACAATATTCACATCTTTTGAGAGCCATGTCGGCATTACATCAAGAATACATTGTTTGGTTGGCATTGGTTATTCTTGTACACTCTTGCTTCAAGACACATGTTCAAAATTATAAAGAACACCCAATAGATTTCGCTGTGAGGAAGATTGACGCACATCACCTGTCTACACATTTCAGTACCATTTTTATCAACCTCGGCACGGATCTTATGGACTTTGCAAACAAAGAATTTGCCCCAAACTATTTGCAAGGACAGAGGGACAGTCAGTATCAGGGGCATGGTTACAATCAGTAATTCATTAGTTCCTTAACTATCTTATACATTCTCAACACAAGAGATATTGTCAAGCCTTTTCTTATAGTACACAGTGGGGTACACTCCACTTTAACAAAAAATTGGCTAATTTTGAACAAAGCGTGAAAATCCTATAAGTTACCATACAAATCTAGCATTTTTTTATTGGTCATTTGATGGTAAATCATGTAATGGTTCAATCAAGATACTGTAAGAATGCTGGTATGATTTACATAGAAATATGGAAAGCATCTTTTGATTGGTTACTCAGATGCCTATCTCATGTTGTGTCCTACAATGAACCAATTAACAATTGTACGTATCCCAAGGGGTTTAGGTAAACCCCGATTTTTGAAATTATGGCACTAATTTTGTGAACAAAAATGTCAAAAATGTAGGTTTACATAAAATGCAACACATTTCAAAATTTTCCCTCAATTTGAAAATCACAGGATTACATGGACCATCTCCCCTTTTCACAAAGTGGGGTGGGGGGATTAGGACCTTGGAATTTCTGACTATGCCATCTGCACAGTGGTTTCCAAATCAAACTGTTCAGGTGTTGCCAGTTCGCCATGGTTATTAAGTTAAGTTGAATATGGAAAACTGAGATTGACACGTTGGAAGAAGCCGTAATTTGTCCATTCAAATTATTTCGACAATCGGTAACAAAGGAAGCATTATTCTTTGGTGGTGGCATACACTTCAAGAAGTATAGGGAATTCCAGTACAGTTATTTCATTCTTTCTTTAAGTTACGCCCCAGCCCCTACAGGGAGTTGTAGGTGTAGGGTCTACATTCTGTCCAGTCTGAAGAAGAGAAGATTTCAGTACTCCCACAATGCTTGCTTCCATGGAGGTTTTTGTACCGCTACTGATGTGAATTGTTACAGATAGAAAGCATGGCTTAATTGACAGTACTGATTACAAACTTGCATTTCAAGAATGTTTCCTTCATCTCTAACAATTCACATGACTACCTGTACAAAAACTTACATTGGCAGCATGCATTTGGGAAGTTTATTGGATTTTTATCCCCTTTTTCTCTTGCCTGAGGTATGGGGAATAAACTGTTAAGTGAGGTACCAGTATCGTGTACCTTAATGCCCAAAGTCCTTTACACTCTTAGTCAAGGTCAAATTCACATCAAGCTTGCGAGCGAATGAAAGACAGTCACAGGGATATCTCTTGCACAGATATAAAAGTAATGATATCAATGTTAAGAATTCAAGCAATAATTTTTCAAACCTGTATAGATATACTGATTACTTCATATTGTTAGTGATATTCCAACACAGAATTTTTTCAACGAAGATGACCTTGAAGCTCACCCCACTCCTATTCCTCGAAGCTGTCCACACGCAGGACACTACAAAACACTCCGCATTGTTACAGAGATTGTGCTAAAACCCCACTAGACCCTTAATAACACTCTGAAGTTTAAACCTCTGAATACGTTCTACAGGGTCAAAACCCCAATCGACACTTGTCAAACTCGAGTTTTCAGACTCCGGGTGACTGATACAGATAGAGAGAGAGAGTATTGCTAATTGTTTAAGGTCCTTGGTTCGAACTCCAGTAAGCCTTGTGCAGGGATATATTCAGGTATACTCAATCTAGATTTAACCTGTTGATTGAAAACAGAGTCAGACGCGCTGTTGGTATTTCAGTTCCAATCGACCATGGAAGTGTGTTGTCCTTTGCGGAGAGGACTTAGGGCATCAGTGGCTTGCATATTGAGAGTCAAATGTGTTGGTAGCAGTCATTTGGGTAAGAGTTGGGTATCAATCCATGTCCTTGTAACCTAGGTGGTGTTGAGTATAGTGTCGGAACAATGAATTATATCCAGGCAAAATAATATAATAATAATAAATAATAAAATAAATGTCACTGCTTGTTGTTGTGTCATTTAGCCAATGGCCAAACCCTTTTCACAGAAGACTTGTTTCAATAGTTTGGCTTCCTGAATAGCTGGACTTCTGACTCTTTTGAAAATCACTGTACTGTGATAGGTTTGTCAATTTGAATTTCATCATGTGTGTGCATATTGCCTAAATTTAATTTCCACAGTAATCCACTGACTTCTTTTTCTGATTCAAGCTTGTCTCTCCTCACCTTAGGGTTGTTACCTCCTGGGGAGTGGTCCTTCAGTATTGAAGGTTAGGAGAATGTACTGTTGAAATGTGTTACTTCTTCACCACAACTCCTTAAAGAAATAGGTCCAATTTTTGTACAGAAAAAACAAACACATCTGGATAGCAATTTTGACAAGTTATGCTTGTGATATAGGTTATGGAAGAGTGGTGTGGTTTGGGGAGTGCATGGCATACTTTGGGGAGACTTTCAGGTGTGCCCCCCCCCCCCCCGGGTCCCCTCACAAAGCAAGGTCTGGATACGCAGGTGGAGTGATACCTTTTGATGCCTCTTCTGGGTGTGTCTAGTGCCATTGCCAGACTTGGCGCTACCCCAGGTGCAATCCCTGTGAAACTTCACTCACACATGACTATGAGAAAACAAAACCTAATTCTGCCGAAGGAATTTAATTCTTCCACGTAAAATGCAGCTAACATCACACACTGTTGTTTATGTTTTAACCATGTTGTCTTGTTATTGTTGGTGTATGCAAGAAATTGCTTTCAGCTTTTTTGTGTAAGTTACTTAGTATCCTTAACCAACTGAGTCACTAACTGCCTATTTATTGCCATCGCAACCCTTTTGATTGGTCCTTTGGAAGGTAATATCATGGCAATAGCAAATCCTATACTCAAGAATAGTGGTCTACTTTACACAAATTTGTAGAAGCACTATTTTGATTGGTTTTCTCAAGGGTTATATCATGTTGTGTCCTGCAATTAGCCAATCAACAATCTGTATCATACTAGTGGGTAGTTCTGAGTGGGTTAAAACTCAAATGCGGTGGGAGGTGCCAACTTTTGTGCATGATATGCTGGCCTTATTTTGAACCCGATGCCATACAGACCCACACATATATATCCTCCAGGTAAAAATACCAAATTGCAAAAAAAAATACTACCAGAAAAGGTTAAGGTGAGGCCCAGTCATGCTAAAAAAGTCAAAAAAGGAGAAAGAAATGGGGGGGCATAACAGATTTTTGGACTAAATTTGAACCCTGTGCACATTTGCATTGATTACTCAGCAGTCATCGAGTCTAGAACGTCTTTTCTGTTGCTGAAGGGAGTGATTTATGAGTTACCCCTAAATAGGATAAGAGACTGCCTTTTTATGTTGTGGAGCACCGTATTGTGCCGATTGTTTCTGTTTTGGTGTTCAGGCTCACTGTCATTTGGTGTTTGGATGTGTTTGCCGTCACATGTGTGCTCTCTCTCTCAATCTCTGAGTGTGGCATGTTGGCATAGGAGTGGCCAAGACGATGTTGGTGACTGCCAAGCAGTTCTACACTACTCTACCAGTCAAGATAGAGGTAATGACATGTAAACTTGGTGAGGAAGGTCTACTTTTGTAGTGAAAGCTTTATGGAATTATGTCCGAGTTTTGGGGATGTTTTCATAGTTGCATTTTTTGTTGTTCAATCTCATTCAAAAATAATTTCAGATTTTCTGGAGTGGAAAAAAATTTCAAGAAGTGAAAAGTTTGATTTCTATTTGGTTTAGTCGTTTGAAAGTTGAGTAGGTTCAAGTTTTCCATTTACCCTGTAATTATGGTGTTTATAGACAAAAATAGTTTTAGATTTGCTAACGTTTAAATGCTAAACATGTGTCATACCTGACTTGAAAATAGTTTCTCTTTTCTTTTATTTTCTAAAGTAAATAATATTTCAAATTATAGTGATTAAGTTTGTATATTCTGTGCGTTTTGTACTTAGTCTATACTTATTTGAGTCTCAGCTCAAGGTTATCTTGAGTGTGACATAATGTCTTTGTATTTAAAGTGTCTTTGTATTTTTGAAGCAGAGAGGAAGGGGTAAAGGGATAGAAGCTAAAGACGATTTCACATCGTGCGTGCTTCAAACTCCGGGCATCCGTTCCCATGAGCCAGATGGCAAGCCACGAGGGAGTCGCTGGCCCGGCCAGTGATTTCCGTTCCCATATGAATGTTGGTAGCGATGAGGTCATCGCATCTTTTGGACTTAGTGCATTTTCCTAGCCTCAGCTCATTGAGTTTTACTATTTTTGGTTGTGATAGGGTTATAGGCATTTATTATTGTGACACCACCTGAAATAAGTAAAACAAACCATGCTCTCATGGGTAAAAGAACATGAGTGAGGTTTTATTTTCTTGCCACAATTTTTGTGATCCACATTTACTTGTTAAAGGAAATATACTTTTCACAACGTTTCCAGGTGGGCTTTTTACATGATACAGGTCTGTATTTGAATTGAATGCCAAGATTGTAACTGGAAGAAAACAGAAATGTATCGTTCAGAAAAACAGAACCTAACTGGTGATCACTGGAAGCCTTGGTGTAACAATAATACCGTTCAAATTCAGGAGTTTCCGTAACCTGACCCATCCGACACACTTTTTTTAAGCACAGGTTTATTCCGTTAAGGTTTCCCAATTCATAAGTGTGTTAGAAAAAGTGTTGGATGGGTCAGGTTATGGAAACTCCTATATGGAAACTCCCTTCAAATTCTGATAATTTTTGGTATAGTATAACTCAAAGCTCTGTAAAGTTTTTGGGTATATGGTACTGTATTTTTGCAGGTGTTCATATGATTAATATTATACACCCAATAGTTTTAATCCATGATCAACAGCTTGTGCCAAAGTCTTCAAATTAAAAAATCTTCGATTAGGATTAGGCAACCTGTTGCCGCTGCGGTGCTTTTCATGTTCATCTGATTTGGCAAGTTAATCTTTTATTATACAAGGCAGTTCAAAAGTCAAAACTAAAGATTACTAGTATGCCCTAGATGCATGTATAATTGGTTTCTAAACCTGCAGTGTGTTTTGTTGAATTATTTTTTGTATTTTAGCAGAGAAGTATGAGTGTGGCCATTTTGTGACCCACTGACACACATGACCCTGATGAATTCAGCAGACTTTACGGAATAAAGTGCACTTTATTCCGTAGAATTCATCAGGGTCATGTGTGTCAGTGGGTCACAAAATGGCCACACCCGAGAAGTATTGCTTATGAACAAATATGGTGGGTTACCTTTTATAGAGCCCATAATATACTACCAGTCGTAGCGAGAGATTTCTGCTTGTGAACATACTTGATCTTGGGTCAAAATCCGGTATTGCGCATGCCAATCACTCGCGCAACTTGTAGTATCAAAGAAGATGAAAAAAAGGAGATGGTTCAACTGTTACTTCAGAAGATAAACTGTTCAGCCGCCTATTATCTTAATTGCCTTAATCCGATTGATTGGATCAAAAACCTGTGCTACTTGTAGGAGAACATTACATACACCTGTCATTAAATCCCAGAAAATTTTCCAAATTCCCAGTTGCCAACTGGTATTTGCACAGAGTCTATACACTATGGTTGTGACCAGTACAGTGAAATGTACTCTCCTGCATCACTTGTAACTTTGACCCCGAATTTTCAAAGCATTTTCGCACTTTGGACACGTTCAGACACAAACAGATATGGTTGAGGTGTATTCAAAATGCATTTATCTAATCATTCATATTATATTTCACCGGAACTAACTGGATATTTTTAAATTAGGCTAACATAACAACATCCTTTATTGACCTAAGAACATTAAAGCAATATTAGCACATTTTTTTGAAGAGCGTCCCCAATTTTTCAAAAATTTTGAGATTTTTACACGATTGCATTGGTAACTGGCTAGTAAACTATACCTGTGAATGGTTAAGCTCGAAAATGTCTGTGTCACAAACGAAGGAATTTTGTACAAGAATAATTATTATTGGGGATCCCAGATAATAATACAACGGCTGCTGGAAACGGCCTTCCAATGTGAAATAGCCGGGAAATAGCGCCATGTACGTGTCTACGCTCATCCATTAGTTGTTTTAATAGTTCAGGTAAGCCAAGTTAGAGCTTATTTTCTCGAGGTGGCACTATTTCATCATGGACGGACATAAACGTAGCATTTCCAGCTCTGCCGTTAAGTCCAATCTGCGATCCCAATTCTAATTACAAAATCGCTTATTTTGTGATAAATACGCATTTTTTAGCATTCTCGTTCGCAGGTATAGTTTCCTAGACAATTACCAACGTAACTGTGCAAAAATATCAAATTTTGAAAATTGGGGGCGCTCTTCAAAAAATGTGCTAATATTGCTTTAAGTCAAGGTTATGTTACCAAAAAACGGTTGATTTTGCTGCTTTCTTTCGTTAAAAAGCCACTGTTGTCCTCAATTATTTCGCCAACAATTAAAATAAATAACTATCGGTCAGAACAGACCTGGTGTTCATTACCAGCAAAGATCTTTTAGCTGGAAAATTAATTAACTGTTTTAGTAGCAGCATGTCAATTCCTGTTGTGAAACTTTCCTGACTGGCCAAGCTTGAATCGGTTGAACAGATTACTTCAAAGGTCCAATCGAGCGGCACTTGAAGTTTTCCAAACAATGAGCTGGTGAATGAGAGTAATCCTGGGTAATCGGATTTTAAAATCGAGCCATCTCCTTCTTTCTCATCTTCTCTGGTAGTATATGGGCTTTAGGGTGTTTCCATATTAAATGTGGCATACTGGCATGCTTATGAATTTGGCACCTTCCTCATTGGCATTAAGGTTGCCAAATTCATAAGTGTGTCAGTCTATCTGTCAGGATGTCGCCTTAACCACCTGGGCACTACCACCTATGTTACAGTCTGTTTGATTGGCTCATTACAGGACACAACATGAGAATAGCCCTCTGAGAAACTAATCAAAATAGTGCTTCAATGTCTCTGTGTAAACCATACCACCATCTTACAGTAGCTCTGATTTGCTCATCACTTGATATTACCTTCCAAGTAACCAATCAAAAAAGTGTTCTGAAGTTAATGGATAAGCAGGTAGTGTGTTGAGACGATTATTGCGAGTGGAGAGATAGGGATTGTGGTGATGCTGGAGTTGTGTCAGAGAGTTAGATGGAGGAGGAATGTCCGGTGGAGTAGGCTGTGAGTGTGTTAGTCCAATGTTTTAAGGGGAAAAGGGGATTCAATGAGCTGTGGTGCATATAGGGGTGTGAAGATTGTTGGAGCATGGCATGAAAATTGTGGAGAGGGTACCAGAGACAGATTCGAGGATAGGGAAAGTGGGGATGAAAATGCAATTTGGTTTTATGCCATGGAAGGGAACGATAGATTGCAGGTGGTTCATTTTGAGGCAGGATGCAAGAGGAATATCGAGCAAAAGTGAAGAAGCTGTATATGTTCCCCTTTGTGGACCTGGAGAAGCCCTTTGATAGAGTACCGAGGAAAGTGATGGAGGGAGTGGGCAATGAGGAAGAGGGGTTACCAGAAGTGGTGGTTAGAGCGGTGAGAGTCTGTATGAAGGAGCAAAAACAAGAGTTGAGTAGGGTCTGAGTGGTCTGAGGATTTGAGGTGAGGTGGGGTGCATCAGGGTTTCTGTGTGTTGTCGCCGTTGGTGTTTGGCAAATTGTGGTTGATTTTGGTTACGGAGAGTGCAAAAGAAGGTTTGATGAGGTGAGATTTTGTATGCTGATGATTTAGTTTTTAATGTGTGAGACACTGAGGGTTTTGAGGGAGAAGTGTTGGAAGTTTTGGAAGGCAATTTGAAGAGTAAGGGTCTGAAGGGAAACCTTGGGAAGACTTAAAGTGATGGTGAGTGGGGAGAGGGGGAGTTGTTAGTGAGGAAGGTGGAGAAACCCATGTGGAATATGTTGAAAAGAGGTTAGGGCTAAATTTCAGTGTGGTGTGAGAATTGTGGGAAATGGATTCAGGGAGATGCACAAGATGAAGAGAGTGACACCAAGTTGGCACTAGACTTTGTGGGTGTGGAAGATGCAAGAAAGGTTGAGGGAGTGGGGAAGGAGGTGGAAAAGATGTGTGACGAGGTGAACAGTGAACTTGAGTTCACATACCTAGGGTGACAGGATTAGTTGCGGTGGTGGAATGTGAGCACTGTGACAGCCAGATTCAGGTATGGGTGGGTGAAGTTTAGAAGATGTGGAGAGTTGTTGCTTGGGAGGAGGTTTCCTTTGAAGATGAAAGGGATGTTACAGGAGCATTGTGTGAATCAGTGATGCTGTAGGGAGTGAGACATGGTGCCTGAGTGAAAAGAGATGGGGATTTTGAGAAGTTAAGGGCAGAGAGAGCAATGTGAGAGTGATGTGTGGTGTGAAATTGATGGATAGGAAAATACTGAGTATTTGATGCAGATGTTGGGGTTTTGGAATACGGCCTGACCGACTGGCGAGGCGAATGGGTAAAGACATGGTATGGGCACGTGCTGAGGAAGGAGAGGAGCTGATTTTAAAAAGGTCTTTTAGTTTGAGGTGGGTGGTTTTGAGGAAGAGGGGCCGACCAAATAGGACATGGAGGAAGCAGTGGAGGAGGAAGTAGGAGGGTTGGTGAGGATGGGGAATCGTTGATCGGTCTCAAGTGTAAGGAAGGAGTAAGGGCGCTTGCTACGAATGTGAGGTGAATCTGGCCACCCCTTTGCGGGAACAAAACCGGATTTAAACTTTGGTTTTACTACTTACTACATAACCTACCCAGGGATTAAAGACACTGCTTTTGCACACTTAACTTTCCAATGGTTCTTGCTGTAATTTCAAAACTCCCGAAGTATATGCATTTGGATTTGGTTTGGATACAACTTTAATTGTAAAGGTGACTCACAAATCAAGCGTTATTTTTCTGCAATTCTGACATTGCAAAGTTGGCTTAGTATATATTAGGAAATGAATATGGGCTCACTGCACTATTTTAATATGCGTTTAACGATCCGTTCATACTGTCTACTGCCCTGTATTGCAGTGTAGTGAATTTACGGCAATGTTCCATCACTTTTGTTGTCACTCTTATCCGTTTCAACTTGCATGTCAACCAAGGGTCACTGCAGGTTGCGATATTGCAGTAAACTTGAGGATTGCCGTAAATGGTGTTACTTCACCCCACTGCATCTGATATGCATTACCAGTTAAAATTATTTTTAATTTTGTTTCGGTAACGGCATCACATGTGGCCAACACATTTCAAAGTCAAGTACAGTTCCTGCTTAATAACGACAAAAACAGCTAAACATTAAGCACGTGAAAAAATATTACAGCAAATGTCTACAATTCCTGATGATTTTTAAAAGAGTTCTTATTTTCATTTTGCATTAAGTGCTACAGACCATAGATTAGCATATAATGTCAATGTCAAAAGGCCATCCTTGTTTCCCTCTCACCAGAACACTTTTAGAAAGGTCCAATAAGGTGACAATTGTGTCACTTCTCGGCATGTTTATTTGGGATAGAAGGGGGTTCTCAGTGACCTGAACATGCCCTGTATCTAGTAACTGACATTCCTTCACATTTTTGAGATGAAAGGAACATGCACAAAAAAATCTAAAGTCATAAGTTATTACACTTGTAGACCTTGCCAAGAACTTGAATGTGCTGAGGGGATCAGGGAATGGTTTGTCTTGAACACATCATCAATGTTGGATTTGTTTGGGATTTTCAGATGTTATTGAGAAGTTACAGGAACTTACCGGTAAACAGAGTTTGTTGATATGCTATTGCAAGGACCTGTTGCTTTATTAGTTAGCAAATTGACTATTGATGTTAACACCATGTTAAATTGGGGTATTTTATGACGTTTCATTCAGGACTACATCTTGCACTTACAGAGTGCCATTTTGTTCATAATTACTGTTTATAGTGTCGTTTTAAATAAATTAGTGGATCATTCTTGTCATAAATATTAAGTGCAAATTGAACAAATTATGGGACATTTAAGTATTTTGTAAAACCATTCTAACCTCCAGCTACCTGACTCAAGTTTGCTCCCTCCTCCCTGACTCAAATCATTCCCCGTCCCGAGTCCATCCCCCCACCACCACCCCTACTACCTCTACCACCACTAGTATACTACAACGACCACAACACCATGTTGAAGATAGGTATTTTTTGTCCCCGCCGAATGAGTTCGGAACGGGGACTATAAATGAGCACCGTCGCTTGTCCCGTTCCTTCGTCCGTCTGTGATAAAATGTTCCCCCATGTTGTATACGATTTATCTGTAGTTCGGTAAGGGTAACAATGATATAACTTGGCTAAAAAGAAGCGGGTGGATTGTTCTTTACCTGATTAGATTTTGGGCGGAAAATATTCTAATTAAACGTATCTAATTTTGCATAATTTATGAAAATTTTTCGCCCTGTAAGGCTAAGGCGTATAATGATGTAACTTGTGGAAAGGAGGGGTGGGCTGTTATGGGTAATGGGGTGGGGTGGGGTTTTTGTGGGTGTTGGGGGGGGTGGGGTGTTTAAGTTGCATTTATCGCATTTTAGCAATTGCGACATTTGGCGGGACATATTTTCCGCAGCATAAATACGAGTCGCCTGTTCAATTTTTTAAGTAAGGCCATCTGAACCAATGACATTTCCTTTGAATTGCCTTATATTGCTCTTTAGAAATTTTAAAAAAAAAGTCAATCATCATTTTACGTCACAGCAGGGCAGTTTTAGGTGGTTACTTTTTACATACCAGGCAAGTATTCAGTATCTATATATTTCTTATAACAAAAAAAGTCATAACTGAAAATTTTTAAAAGAAAAAGAATTTATTTGATTTGGCAAAGTTTTCATCCAGTTGAAGTCACGCTCTAATCAGTCGCGATACCCTTGTCTACAGCAAATGCTTAAAAATGTAGGATTTCAAAGTAACTGAAGTCATGTTTTGTGCTGTACAGGTCAAGCGGTGCATGGTACAGTTTAGTCGGCAGCTCACCCAAGTACTATTGTTCAAAGTGAATTGTTGAAAGGGTCATTTATTTTAAATGTGTACTCAGATTAAGTGATTTTTAGTGCCTTTTGTTATAACTTTTCTAAACTCACCTAACCCTCCAACCTCCCAAATTTAGGTAATTTGTGACAGGCCTAATTTCTTTTGGTGTGCATAAAAACAGATCAACTGGGGCCCTGAATTGCAGGATCAAACTAGAATCGTGCAAGTTCTTGGCTTGTGCGCTCACTATATTCAAAGAATATAGCTGTGGGGCACTGCATATAAAAACCCACCTAACATTTTAGTGACACACCACATACAGCACATGCACCACAGAAATGCAAGTGTTACTGCAGCTCTAGAGTCAGTGCAAACAATTGACAGCCAAATTTTTGATCAGACAAGCAAAATAATTTTTGGACTATACTTTGATACCACTAAATAGGCGGAATTACTCTGTTATTAATCAGTTCCGCGCATAAAAGTAAAACCAAATATGTTGTGCTTTCGCTTTTTCCCCAGGATCTTGTGCGCTAGGCAAATACACACTGCATCTCTTGTTTTGTGCCAACATTATTCCATCTCAGTTCACACTGTTGACCCCGAGTGTAAACTCCACTATCGCTTGCACTCAATCGTCGCGATGCCGCGTATGAATTTATTACATCGGAAATACCGCCGATAAAAGTCATTTCTACTCCGAGCGATAAATGTCTCATCTCGAGGAAGTCGTTGCTGTTTTATTTTATTGACACTAATTTTGCCAGTTGACAATTTGATAACAATTTAGAAATTATCTACATACCGTTCTGCATTTTTGGACGATATAGCGTTGGATTTCCCGTGAATATCGAATGCACTAGAATAGACGAGCACATTATTTCGATAGGCCTACTAGGGGGGTCAAAGCTATATTAAAATTTGTTAGCCAGGCCCTTGCCAAGTCATACAGGACTTATGTTGCCAACATACATCTGATTCTTTACGTTTTCTGGATTAATCTATTCTGTATTGTTTGCATTTATTTCGCACATCTTCCGCATTTGCATGCCCTGATCGTTTCAATAATATTGTTTAATGCCCAGTTTGATTATACTTACCTACGCTTCATTTGTACACCCCGTTGTACATGGGGTTGACTATATTACCTGCCACATGTAGGATGCGGCGCTCAGAATTAAGCAGGTGGTAACAAATAGTTCTCGTACTATTAGGCGACGAAAATAAACACCCGGTTTAAAACCGTGCCCGCACCGACCCTGATTTTCAGTTTTTTTGCAGATTTTCTTGTTTTTTTAGTTTTTTTTCCAAAAATCATGTAAAATCAGCCTTTTTTTAGCCCAATTTATCAATTTTGGGATTTTTTAGTTTTTTTGTTTTTTTGTCTTTTTCATATTTTTCCTCTTGATTTTTCAGATTTTGGGGCTATTTTAAGCCAATTTTGAGCTCCATAAAAAAAAAAAATTAAAAAGGAAAAATTCGCCCGACCGCCCGACCACTCAAAGTCCGCTCGCCCGTAACAGGGTTTTCTTTTTGCGTCGCCTACCGACTAAACATTCTTTACGATATCCTTAAAAATACTCATGCCTCAATGATCAACTACTCTTGATTTTTCGCAGCTACATTCCAAAAGCTTTTAAACTTTGCCATTTAATGTGGGTATTTTCATTGGATTAGTATGTTTGTTGATTAATCGTGCTTATAGCTGAATGTTTTAAGAGCAGGTTCGGCTTGGTTTTCATGAGGTAATCGCCCGACCTTGGATCCAAATACAGCCAATCAGAGAATTTCCGCGGCCGCGATATCGCCAAGAGTTGAACAAAATTCAACTCTCCGCGAAGGCTCAAATCCATCTCGCGATAGAAATTCTTTCGCCGATGCAATGAAAAATCGGGTCAAATTCCTTCGCAGTGGGCCGCGATATAAATCGCGGACGCTAAGTGGATATACATCGGTCTTTATGCATGTGATGGAGGCCTCCTATTGGTGGTAATCAAGGTATAGGGTAGAAATAGTGCAGAATTTACTTTAAAAAAAAAATGGTGTTTCTATCTATTAATTACATAGATAGTAATCCTATTTTTGTGTGATTACTTTGATGTTAACTTTGAAAATCCCTTTCATTCCATCAAAGAAGTTTTTAGCTCACGTATTCAGAGAGAGCTATTGTTATGGCAATGGTTTGGACTCTAGCTCTCTCTCATCTCCACTTGCCATATCATCTTGTTGCCAAACCCTTGGGCCGATTGCAGCGAAAAAATCGGTCAGAATATCATTGACCCAAGACCCATGTGGGGTGTATGTTCACAGGATTGGGTCAAAGGTCACGACTGGGCCGATTAAAGGGGCATTCATTTGAAAAATCTATAAATCTTTCTTGGTGCCACAAATCCATTGCTATAACACGAGACTTGGTCAGAAGAAACGCGGACCAAGATCATAATGGGGTGTTCACAGATTGGGTCAAAGGGACAGTGTAGGCCGATTAACGGGGCATTCTTTGAAACTGAAAATCATATAAATTCTTCTTGTTGCCACAAAAATCAAGTGATTAATCCACTAGACTGGTCAGAAGAACCGCTGAATCAAGGCCCATTGGGGTTGGTTTGCAGATTTGGGTCAAAGGTCCCACATGGGTGATTAAGGGGGGCATTCTTTGAAAATATATAAATTCATTCTTGTGCCACAAATCAAGTGTTATAATCATAAGACCTTGGTCAGAAGAACGCCTGACCCAAGGTCCATCTGGGGTTTTCACAGATTGGGTCAAAGGTCACATGGGCCAATAAAGGGGCCATCTTTGAAAATCTATAAATCACTTCTTGTGCCACAAATCAATGTATAATCACTAGACTTGGTCAGAAGAACCGCTGAACCAGGGACCATATGGGGTGTTCACAGTTTGGGTCAAAGATCACATGGACAATTAAAGGGGCATTCTTGAAAATCTATATAAATCTTCTTGTGCCAACAAATCATTGGCTTATATTAATCACCAAATGTGCTCAGAAGAATCACTGGACTCAAGTTCCCATACGGGGTTGTTAACAGATTTGGGTCAAAAATCAATGGGGTGCCCTTACAGGGGCATCTTTGAAAATCTATTAATTCCTTCTTGTGCCAAAAAATCAATTGCTATAATCACTTAAGCTGCTAAGAAGGACCACTGTCCCCAGGCCCGTATGGTGTATTCACAGATTTGGGTTCAAAGGTAACTGGGCACAATTTAAAGGGGGCATTATTTTTGAAAATCTATAAATTCCTCGTGACACAAATCATTTGTGATGCGAAGCAAATGAGCTGAAGTCGGTCAAATTATTTTTACTTTTTAGGTAGAGTAGATCAGATAAAAAGCTCCATTTTGTGAATCCCATGAAATTGACCAATTAATTCCAAAGATATAATCAGGTGAGGGTGGAACAAAAACAATGGAACCCAAAATATTTTTCTCTTTGTTTGGCTATATATCAAAATCAATCGTGTGACTCCGACCACTTTGCTTGATCAAATCACATTTGTGCTATCACCCCCAATTTCTTGGTCAGAGAAACCACGCACTAAAGGCCCATATGGGTTGTTTACATCAGGATTGGTTTACAGGTCATGTAGCGATTAAAGGGCCATTCTTTGAAAATCTAGAAATTCCTTCTTGGCCCACAAAGCAATTTCTATTATCACCAGACTTGGTCAGAGGAACTGCTGACCCAAAGGTCCATATGGGTTGCACTGGCAAAAGTGGTACAAATTAGGTATATACCTACTAGGGACCTATTAATGTACCTAATATGTACCTATTCAAGGCGCCCACTTTGAACGATAAATAGATACACTTTAGATACAAATTAGGTACATTTACCTTGATACGCAACAGGGATCCTAATGTGTATCTAATATATACTAAAATAGACTAATATAGGTGTATGTACCTAATGGTACCTACTGCTGGCTTTGTACCTATAATGTATCTAAATTATACCTATTGGCATTTCAGAAGTGCATTGTACCTGAAAATGTTATCTATTGGCATGTACCTAAATTATACCTACCAGAAGTACCTAAATTTATCTAAATTAACCTATTGGTGTTCCAAAAAGTTGGTCATTGTACCTAAAATGTATCTATTGGCATGTACTAAAATAACCTACCAGAATGTACCTAAAATGTACTAAATTAATACCTCTTGGTGTTCCAAAAGGGTCATGTAGCCTAAAATGTATCATTGGCATGTACCTAAAATATACCTACCAGAATGTACCTAAAATGTATCTAAATTATTTAACCTATTGGGTTCCACAAGGGGTCATGCTACTAAAATGATCTATTGGCATGTACTAAAATATACCTACCAGAATGTACCTAAAAGGTATCTTAAATTATACCTAATGGTGTTCCAAAAGTGGTCATGCACATAAAATATACATATTGTATAGGTAACTCCTATGATTGATACCTATGATGTACCCAAGGAGGTTTATGCGGAGGTTGCCGGTTCGAATCAACACAAGCACACATGGGTTTTTCTTCAACACTGGCGTGCAAACTGGTAATCTCCAGGAAAAGATTAATAAAAAAAGTTTTCTGTCTTCATTCCTTATCACTAAGGAGAGATCAAACTTCATCAAAGGGTCCGCCGTACCGGGTGGGATATTTTCGTATCGGGTCAGTGAGAGAGTATTGCAGCACGTTACAAACACATTATATCAGGCAGGTGATGCATGTACTCGCCCTGATCCATTACAAAGAGGGTATGATTCATTTTGTTCACGTGTTGGGCAATGAAATTTTTTTGTTTTTAATATTTATTTATGAAAAAAAAATATTTGTTTTTAATAAACAAGAATGTTTTGTTATCATAAATATATTTTTAATGACTAGTGGTATGATAAATTCGTTATCGGGCTCAGCGTCGCTCAGATACGGGGGAAGTACCATGGGGATAATAGTCCAACTGTGTTCAGCCTTTGGCTTCACCCGGCATGGGATTCGCGCATGGTAATTCCCCATCAGTGCGACGACTTTCACCTGATAATAACAAATTAAGCCTTGTCTACATTTTGAGTTAAAATTTCAAAACAAGTTTTTTATTTATATTAAAAATAATGCTATTGTAAAAGTGCTAATTTTCGCGTAATTTTCGCGTTTTTTTTTCCAGCGGTTTTTTACTCTACTTAATAAATCTTATAATTGTCAATTCATAATAATAAAAAAAATACAAAATTAAAAATTTGTGAGGGTTTTTAATTTCGCGCTAGCTCAGAAGCGGCGCGAAAAAAAACGCGACAAATTAATGTAGCGCGAAAAATTCACTGTTACAGTTAGGTTCTGATGCTATCTGCATCTGCTATAGATGATTACCTAGCCGCTCCAGCCTTTACAGGCATTGGCTATTCAAAGTTTGTTTGATTTCATGTAGTTCATGGTGACAAGTTTTGGGCTCTTGGAATAATTTCTTATTAATTTAAAATTAGAACTTTACAATAGAGGCTAAAATGAGACATAATACATCAACATTGACGCCGCTTTTAAGTAACATTTTATGGAGTTTTAATACGAAACAAATTAGGTCACAGAAAAATGGGACTGCGATTCTCGTTAAAAATTTCACTCTTGGAACAAATTTGGTTCCAAGAGTGAAATCAACTCTTGGAAAAAAATCTCTAACAGAAATGCTGTCCTCTGCCAAGCCTGGTTGTTAGCTCAATTGGTTAAGAGCGCCATGCTGGAAATATGGAGGTTGCCGGTTCGAGCTGGCGGCCGGGCCAAGCCACACACATGGTTTCTTTTAACACGTCTCCAGGGAAAGAGATTAAATAAAATATAACTCCAGGATGTTCTCAAAATCTAATTTTCACATAACAAGGCTCTGATTCAAAAAGAAGGTTTACTCAGTTTTTGTTGTGGTGGTTTTGTAAAAAATCTAATAAGAATCACAGTAAATGAAAATATTCATTGGTAAAGCTCCTTTCTGGAGTTCTGAATATGCTTGCATAAATTATTTCTGAATTTGCTATGCCCAGTGGCGGATTTAGATTTCAGGCTAGTGTCAGCAAGCTGATGAACAGGGCCCCCCTAAAATAATTGCTTCTCAGTGCCCCCATCGGACAAACTTAGTTGCATAAAGTCGATATTGAGGTTGCTTCTAGACAGCCTAAAGGGGCCCCGCCCTTAAGCTGCTGACAGGGTCCTTTCCCTTAAATCCGCCCGCTGAATAGTCCAATAATTGTAACTTATGGCATCACCTTTTAAAATTGGGACATAATATTTGGTGCATAAGTTACCAAACTTGTTCTGTGGAATTCAATGCATTACGGTTTGAGATGTTTGTTTTGCGATGTATATTTCCAAAATAAAAAGCAAAATAATTTCTTTGACATACATAGCATTTCTAGAGTCTGTTAGAATAATTGTCTTACATTTGTAACCGATGCTACAATTGTTCCCAAAAAAGTTCATGTCAACATGTACACAGGCTGCCAAATTTGAAGCCCAATGTAGACTCAACAAAGG